>OX393552.1:32953519-33141019 GCA_947650365.1 Chamaelirium japonicum
CTAGATCGCGTGTTCCCAATTAGAGTGTTTTCTATTTGCACCCACAAGATTACTAACACCCCCAATTTGATTCAAAACCCCCCAGTACAATTTAATTTTTTTGGGGTTATTTTGGACTTTGCCCCGCAAATTTTTGCCTTGAATTAGACTATACCTCCCATATTTTTCATTAATTAGACTTTACCCTCCAAAACTACCTGTTTCCGTTAGCTCACAATCTAAGAGAAATGTGAGCTGACGGAAAAAGAAATAAAGCTTTGGAGAACGATTTTTGTTCCAACCTCCTTAAAAGGGGTTGGAGCATCCTGCTCTCTCTCATTGGTCCATCTCGAGGGCTTTTGATCATTTCACCATGATAAAATAGTATGAAACGACAAAAAATACCCTTGGAATGGACCAATGGGAGAAAGGCGGGATGCTCCAACCTCTTTAAGGAGGTTGGAACAAAATCGTACTCAAAGTTTGTGGGGGGTGAAACTGACGGAGCAGTTAGTTTTTGGGGGGTAAAGTCTAATTAATGAAAAATTTGGAGGGGTAAAGTCTAATTCAAGGCAAAGTTTGGGGGGGGGCAAAGTCAAAAATAGCCCCTTTTTTTTATAGCCCTCATTTTGTTAGTGCACCCCATAGATAGATTTGCCTCCCCCTCCCTTTCCTGAGTTTCCTCACAGCGTCGCCAGTAGTCACAACACATCCTCATCCTTTCCTACTCCGTTTCTCTCCCCCCCCCCCCCCCCCCCCCCCCCCCCCTACCCCTCTTCTTGTCAGTCAGGAGCACCCGAGAACCACATCAGTCTGTACGAATGAGGCTGAGGAGAAGGAAGCAGGAGGGTGAGGAAGAAGGGAAGGAGAAGGCAGTGAGTTGAATGGGGCCAGCAGTTCCAACAGAGCAATTGGAGTGTGGAGGGAGAGGAGGGTGGCCGCGGAGCGCGCAAACACACAAAATCCTGATTCATGGACAACACAAATTAAATTTTTGTTGAAGATGTGAATAATCATGCAAGAATCACAGTTCCATTAAGCCGTGTTCTTTTCTGGGACTTGCAACTCCCAGGAATTGGCCTGTTCCCATTTTCTTTCCATTAAACCACCAGGTATCAGCAGGTTAACCGCTCTTCCGGCATCTGGATTTTTATACTTGTACATACTTATACCATCACGCTTCGGGAGGTACAATGGGTTTTACAACTCTCATGCCTAAGCTGAGAAATGAAATCCCACAAAAGGTGACCTTTCATGCCCCGGGGATACTATGGGAGTTGCAAGTCCTGGGAAAAGAACACAGATTTTAGTAGCCTTTATTCTTTGCTCTCTCAAACTCAAGTAGAGATAATGATTATACTCTAAAACTGACAACAAAGACATCAACAACTTTTAACATTGGCATTCCTACAGACAAACTTTTACCAAGTAGCATCATCAATAAACTAACAGTACTTCCAAGCCGCCTCAGTTCTTCTGCCACCCCGTTTGATCAGTTGGCAACCCAGCTAGCCGCTTCTTTCGTCTGTCAAGCTTTCGTTTTATCCACGGGCTGCAATGGAAGAGCAATCTAGAACAGTTAGAGAAATGGAAGGGGGGAAGACTTGAGTTTACAGAACTTCTATCTTCTATCTACCAGGAAACAAGCAATCTATCAAACAGGAATCATCAAGATAAACGTAGATGTGGCTTAAGATAACTGTTCAAAAAACATGCAAGGAAGAGAGAGAGAGAGAGAGAGAGAGAGAGAGAGAGAGAGAGAGAGAGAGAGAGAGAGAGAGAGTTTAATATTTTAAGGAACATTTTGGTGGAAATTTTGTTGGATTTTGGTCTACTTCAATCAATTTCGGTCAAATATCGGAATATTGTGGAAAATAATTGGAATGGAGAAAAAAGATTGGATTTTTACTGAAAAAGATGAAATCTTTTATTGAAAAAGAGGAAAATTTTAAGTAAAATTGTCCCA
The DNA here is from genome assembly GCA_947650365.1 of Chamaelirium japonicum. NCBI lineage: Eukaryota > Viridiplantae > Streptophyta > Magnoliopsida > Liliales > Melanthiaceae > Chamaelirium > Chamaelirium japonicum. The sequence goes on from OX393552.1 coordinate 32,955,465, forward strand.
AAAAAAAGAATTAATGTTAGATTTTGGTCAAATGTTGGTCATTCCAGCCGACATTTCGTGATGAACCAAAAATTGGTACTATCGAAATATGGGAGAACCTCATGTCAGATTCTAAGAAAAAAAGGCACTTCGGTCATTTTGTAGAAAACTTGTTGGCATTTATTCTCACTTAAGCGCCGCCACGATGTCCAGCTCGGGGACCTACTAAATCTTCTACAAGAGATATGCCAACCAAACCAAAAGCACCTATACCCATATGGCATAAGTCGGTCCTAATTCTTGGGTATTGGGACCTTGAGCGACCCAACTACTAAGAAGTTATGGTGGGTGACATAAATAACCATCCCATCTAGTCATTCATGTGGTCGGGCAAATGGCACAAATAGCCCCGACATGTTCATAGGCGAGGCCAGACGAACAAGGGTTCAATGACGCAAGGCAGAATGCCAGCCTTACCTCTCAGCTAGGTCCAAGTTACCGCGTAGAATAAATGACAAACACAAAAGTAACCAACGTCCATGTGAAGACTATTCATCATGAATTTGACCCCAGGTAAGCCACCAGCTTGGGAGTCGGTCGACCTACGGGTGAAGCTTGAGCCGAGCATCTCGAAGTTGGTCCCACCCGATTTATATCTCACTATCCTCGAGCATGGCAGTCGCATCCCTTGAAGCGACATAGCCGATTCAGATCGAGGGTCATAGTTGGTTGCTCTAGAGATCTTGGGATAGGCATGCCACCACTGGCAATTCTAGAGATCATGGGGAATGCCTCGATTTTAGGCTACGGGCATGGTAAAATAGTTGATCGCTTATGGGAGCATTGCGCTAGCCATATCGCTGCCAATATATTGTTTGTTCTTACTCATGGTAACACCTCCATGAAAGATGTGACACATACAACGGCAAGAGATTGTGGGTTTTCACCCCCATTAAAAAGCTATATCGTGACGATCATCATGGGTAAAGCGGTTACGAGTATAACGCACCTTAGAATACCATTCCACCACGTCCCAGGAGATCTTGGCATGGCAAGCGTTAGGTTTGGCATCGCAGTGTTGCTCGGGTCATTGCCTCCTCCGTAGTGCACTAAAAAAGTAGCCCTATGACTAATTTTTGCATTCATCTCTTGTTAGGAGCCAATACTAACTTGAGAGTCATAAGGCCTTCGGTCTCCTAGGAGACCTTCGGCTTTTAGCAAGCCAATCTTTTGGATAATTTTCCTTTTAGATTGCAACTCTTGTTGATAGTAGTACACTACTTTTCAAGAGTCATAGTCTACCTTCGCCAGAAGAGATTCATATTTGATTGTGTTTTGAAAATGCAAACTCTCTTGCCCCAAGCCATATCCAAATCTTAAATCCTCACTTGTCCTGTCTCCTCTTGCACCAATTTGGTATTAAAGCTCAAGGTTAGAAGCACAAAGCAATAAGATCATCGACAATTTGACGGACCTTGATGTGTGAGTCTCTTGCCTAAAGGCTTAAAACGATGGTGAAACTCGACTAGTCGTTGATCAACCTCCACAAGTTGAAGATAAGAACAATGACTGTGTCAATTTGCATGAACTTGAAAGAACACCAAGCCAATGATGGGACACCTCCTGAACCTCCTCAAAAGGGTGTGACTTGGGAACTACCACTGATCTGATATGCTCACGTGCATGATCTACCTTCACAAAAGCTTTTTTTAGTGAACCATCAAACATGATCCATTGAAGAATGTGATGGCTCTTAAGACATCGCAAAGGAGGATGTGATTTGAAATTCTAGACTTCGAGGGAAAGCTTCTAATAGTTTCCCTGATTGGATGATGGAGGTGGAGGACAAGTTTGAGTGGTAGATTATGACATATAAGAGCTTGCTTCGTGAAGATGATGCGGAAAGGCCACCCATTCATAAGATGGCAGAGCATCGAAGATTTTTAACAAGGCAGGGTTAACATCCTTCCCCACATTCAGACTCGATATATGTACATATGGGAAACAAAGGTACCTCAGAAGAAAATATGAGGGAGATCTCTAAGGAGATACATTGCATTGCTTCAGATGGGGAGACAAGGGCAACTTTGTTTCATAATGTCTTTTCAGTGTCATACTAGTTACTATGAGGGAAAGAAATATGATATCGGAGGAGAAGAAGCATTGCTTTGCATGGTCGTGTGGATTCCGACAGTTCCCAATGTGCAACTCTTCCAGACTATTATTCAAGAGCTATAATCCACCTTAAAAATACAATTTTGGATCAACTTCAGATCTGATTGTCAAAAAAATAACTATATTTCTTCCCCAAGTCACATCCAAATCCCCAATCCCTTAATATCCTTTCTCTCCTGTGCCACAAACATTTATAGTATTCAAATCTGGATCCTTTGTTACTCGTCTATAACTAACCTAAAGGCAGTATGGCCAACTAGATTAGAAACCACAATGTGCAAAAGATAGATTAAATAAGAGACAAAAAGAAGTACAATAGACATCCTTCTAATCCAATCCAAAAAACAACCAGCACGAGGCATCCTTTTATAAAACCGAAAATCATCAAAACCCAGTTTTTTTTTTTGTGGAAAAGGCAATTCAAACTGCAAGTACAAAAGGATGACCCATTAAGAACAAAAATCTGCAGTTATCCCACCATAACCTCTAATACTGAGGACCTAGACAGAATAAAGGTCATTTCAAGTTAGCGCAAGACAACAGTGAGCACCTTGGAGCCTGGAGGTAACATGGCTTGAATAGAAATATATGATCATTTAGACTGAGCACTTTGGAGGTAAAATAGTTTGAAACATACACTATTGTGACTCGGAATCAAATTTTACGAATGATTAAACTACGTGACTACAATTTGTATGTTTAAAAGTAACATATTAACATCTCGACCTGTAAATTACGCAGAATGCAGTCAGATATCGTTGTGGATACATAAATACTAAAATACAAATTTCAAGCAAAAAAAAAAACATGTATTTACCTTCTTCAGATAACTTGTCCAAACGAGAAACGTTGAGGCATCCATGTGACGTATAAAAGTTACTTGGATGTGCATATTCACGGACCAAAATCAAGATACAGGCTATACAGCCTCTCAGCCAAAAGCCTTGATAAACCTGGGAATGGCTATAACAAATTTCGCTTTTCCTAGTTGTGCTTCCCGCCTGTCATTTGGTTATTAGTGAGTCGAAGATCAAAAGAAAAAGCAGTTATGACCATAAGAGCCAGTGACAAAAGACATGATACATAGCAAGAGACTTTCACATGCATGAAAGATATGATGTTGCACGTGGATTTATAAACCATGTCATATCTGGAGGCTTGGCATAAATTCTGTGAAATTACTTTCTCAGGTCAGACATTAAAAGAAAAGGCAAAAGTAAAATATTAAGAAAACCCACAGGAAACAATTTTATGAAGAAACTCATCCGATGAAGTTCCAGAATGAAGATCATAGGATTCCTGCTGATTACAACAATTCCTATACAAAGAGAAACTACCTATTTTGAAACTGCTGAAACATTTATTTGTGTAATGGCCATATCACTAGATGAACATATACCAAAGTTCATGTATCACAAAATTGTTACAGGTTAAAATAAAGCATCTCCCTCTGGGCATGAAGCTCTATGTAAGTGTTCCTTCAACTACTTCAGTTGTCTCCCCCTTTACTTAGAAGGTCAAATTGGTTCCCTCCTTACACAAACCAGATAAGGTTTCGAGTGTCCATTCTGTTGATGGATCAATCCATAGGCTTTTGTTTGATCATTGAAGACCTTTCATATAAAGGGTGAGGCTTTAGATTTCATTTGATGACAATAGATGCTGGTTTTATGTGAATCAGAACTTAGAGAACCATGTCTGTTTAAAAATTCAACAGTCCCTAGCATTGCATATCAAGCAATGAAGACATAATGACAGTAAGCATCTCATTAATAAACATGCGCACCTATCTACATCAACCCACCTTACCAAATGTTAGAAAAAAGCATCTACGTAGTTGTTCCCAAGAGAGGAGAGCATGGACAAGAAACTAGAAGGTTAAGTTCTTGAGACCCATAAAGAGCGTTGCATACTTATTGTTTAGATATAAGGCCAAAAAATCCTCACTGCTTTCTCTAATACATTATGATTTCTTCTGATTTGTTCCCTAAGCTCATTCATTACGAAATTTGCTGATGTTCGTTAGCCTCTGCAACTATAATCAACGAATCCTTTACAATAATCTGCTTCCCATAAAGAACTTTACATGCTTATTGTTTAGATATAAGGCCAAAAATCCCTCATTGTTTTCTCTAATACAAACCTTTCATAAGCCTCACTTAAGATCACTTCTGATTTGTTCCCCAAGCTCATTCATTTGCTGCTCTTCATTAGGCTCTACAACTCTAAAGGCGCCCTTCGATTTAAGTTATTTAACCACCGCCCATCCATATTGCTTGATATGTTAAGAATTCTCTTACTCCCAGCTAGCAACGGCGACCCACTGCCTATCATGACAACCAAACCCAATATTGGAAGATGGACATGAAAGAGAAAGATCGATCTCATTAGGGCTTCTCTTATTCTATCACATGAGGGTGAGAGGCCTTGGACCTAATCGTAAATCTTTATTACTTGGTTTTATCGCTCTCTAGTGATTTATTGTCCTCTTCATCTACGGATCATCATCTTCAACGCAAAGCCATCATCTCCAATATCAACATCGTCATTCTCAGTTGTTCTAGACCGGCGTCCCGACCTCCCCGCAATCGAGCCCTCATCTGAAGCCACTGTTGCTATCCAGAAATTGCAGGACAGACCTGCAATCCAAGAGGACTGATGGGCATCTGCAGCCCCGACCGGCCCCATTCCTCTTTTGTTTGAAGCGTATTGACGTCCCTGAGATGTTCACTAAATTTCATAACTATAATAATCCGATATTATTAGGATTTTATTTAATGATTAATAATTAGTAAATTACCCTTTTGACCCTATGCTTGTTTTCGTCAACTTTTATCGAAAGTTTTAATTTTTAGAAAATTTAATCGATATGTGTCATCATCATATATTTTCAGCTTTCCAAGTTTTTCTGACATCTACATGTGGGCTATTTGCACGTGTTGTAGTCAACTTTGGTTTGTTGCTTATCGCGCATTCCACTTAAGAACGTTTTGGTCTTTTCCCATGTAGTTGTTATACCAGTTTTCAAAACGTGTCAAAATTAATATTTTTTGATTTGTCTAATCGCAAGCTTTAAAACGGGTATTTTTGTGGATTTTTTAGATAAAAGGATAAAAAGTTAGTCTTTTCCTGATTTAGGTTGTTGATCGCTTGTAGCGGATCCGAACCCAATCTATCGATATTATTGTACCCGACCCGACTTTAATCATCACCTATTAGCCCTAACTGTGTTTCTTGCCTTTTGTATGGATTTGTGTTGGAGTCTCAACCATCCGATGATGATCGGATGGACGGAATGAATTAGGTCCAAAGAGAATTTTTATTCTCATCCTTCTCTTTGATATAAGATACCCAACCTATCGACTCTCTCTCATCTCACCTTTGCTACAGTGGGATAAACCCTAGGAGAGTCGATTCGACGTCCTTCCCCATACACTCCTATCTATGATTTTCCTCTGGCGTGCGGAGTACATGCTCCAGTAAGAGACTGTGGCACCGGCAAGCCCGGTGTGGCATCAAATCTGAGGTAGCTAGCTGCATATTTGTTTTTTTTTTTCTTTTTCTTCCTCCCCTCTCTCCTCTTTCTCCTTCCCTCTCCTCTTCCCATTTGGCTACAAATCTCCCACTCTATCTCACTCTGATTTCCTCCTCTTCCCCCTCTACTTCTTCTTCCCCCCATGGCAACCCTCCTCTCTAAATTCGGCACTTTTTTCTCTCTAAAATCTACACTTTTTCTCTCTAAAATCTGCAATTCCTTCTCTCTAAAAATCGGCACTTCTTTCTAAAAATCTGTACTATCTTTCTCTAAAATATGTATTCTATTTTTCTCTAAATTTTGCACTCTCTTAACTCTTTTTTTACCTTTTCCTTGCTCTTTTCTAGTTAACTTTTTTTAAAATCTGAAATTAGGGAACTAACATATGACTTTCACATGTGTTAGGAATTAATCCGGATTCGCTAGCAATGAGCCATGAACCCTAATTTCGCACCGTGGTGGAATTGATCTTCATACCAAGTGACAGGATTCGGTCTTAGAATGTTTTTAGTAATTTAGTGTGGGTTTCATTGTGGAATTACACATGCTATATCATTAGATATGAAAGGTAATGAAAGAAAATAAATTTGCATAAGTTGCTCTCTAGATTCGGCTTATTGTTCTAGTTTGAAATTGTTTGTCGTTCTAGTTTTACTTATTGCTCTTTTTATGATCTTAGTCAAAGATTTATTTCTGCCTTTGTCAAATAAAACAATGTTATCTTATTGGGCTTTGTAAATTTCGGCCCAAGTGGGCTGGTATAGAACTTTGTTTTGCTAACATTGTGGAAAACTGTGGACCCTCACACAGTGGGTATCTAAGTGTTAATAACCCCCTAATGTGCATATTATACAATGTTGTCAAGGCAGACAGGCGATGCCTAGGCGGTTAGACCTGCCTAGGCGATATTTTTTTTTAATATTAAAGTTTATATATATAAGATAATATTTGAATTTGAACAAATAGTAAGCATAATACCATCAAAAACTTCATGTGAAATTAATCAAACGACCAAAATCAAATAATCTTATCCAAAAGGAATATTCATATCATTGTCATGCTAAATCACTAAAATGTGAATATGTATAATCATGTATGTCATGCATCATCAACATGTAACAATCAATGAATCAAATTATATTACTATTAAGAAGTTATAATCTAGAAGTTAGAACATTAAAACCCTATGTCCGTAACATTCATTATGAAACAAATCAAGCATAATAAACAAACCCTAAAAATTTAGCACAACCCTAAAATTAGAGAAATAGAAGCACTAGAGAGGATAAATCACATCTATATAGAAAGATAATTCAAAGAGAAAAAAAAATCTATAAGCAAACAATAACATTAACCATAACCTTGGTAAAAAGAACATGAAACAAACTCACTTAGAAGATATACATAAATAGCTAAGAAGAAAAACATATAAAATGGTATTTAGCATATGGGTCATACGTACATTGTAAAATGAAACAAAAAGAAGAGAAAAAACATAAAAATCCTTTTTTATATTGCCCCGCCTAGGTTGTGGCCTAGACGACCGAGCCCGAAAAGGCCTAGGCAGTCGCCTAGGCGTGGCCTAGGCGACGACTTGACAACACTGATATTATATCACTTAATAATTATGAAACCTAATCTAAGCACAAGGGGATGATCAATGTCCTCGGGTTTACGTAGTGTTCTCTCAAAGTGAGAGACGTTCTGATATACCTTAGGGCAAGAGCAGTTGTCATGTGGAAAAGAAAGGATGTCGGAGAGAAAAGTAAGATGGGTATGAAAGCTCCTCCGTGAAAGACGGAAAAACCTAGTTTGGCCAAAATAGGGACTTTGACTCTGCAACTCTGTACTTGTGTGGCTTCTCTCCCTTTACCTGGTATGTTGGCTGATGGGTTCTTCGCTTCTTCGTAGGGGAACAACACTGATAAATCCACAAAAACTATAACTAAACAAAGTAAACTAAGAACTTACTATTGTGGTAATGCTAATTATTGTAAAGCTTTGTTCTTTGCCAAGTTCAGTTGTGGGAGTATTTTTACTTTTTAGTCTTTTATTGTTTTACTGTTGTTTCACCGTTGTTTTGCTTAAATTAAAATAATCGTTTGCATAGAAATAATTATATATTTTTATATATAAGATACTAGTCTTGTCACCATATTTGATGTTTCCCGTGGTATTTGGAAGCATATGTACTCTCCAGGTGTAGGCTTGATGGTATTTCATTGGTCGTAATAGCTTTCTAGATGTGCGCTCTAAGTAGAGTAATCTTCGTTTCTGTAGTGTTGTTTCTCTCTCTTTCTATTTCTTAGTTGAACTTATTCAGTTACTCTAATGTCATGAACTTTCAGTTATTTGGTTTAATAAATGGTTTAGTTTTTTTTTTAGTTACTTCTCTATGTGGTTTTTTGTAATTCAAACTGTTTATCACCCTCACACTTTATATTTTATATTAGCTTATTAAATTTAATTGATTTGAAATACGAGACGTTACAATAACGATCCGACCAGCAGATCTCAATTGTGTCATTTGATCAGTATCTGTCGTCAAAATCTGCACTACATCAATGTAATATAAAACCCTCAACCTTCCACGACCCATATCCTTTGATCTGCTTATCCAATTCTAACGATCCAAATATCAAAATCGGATATTTTCTCAAGCCCGACCCATCTGTACCCTCCGTGTACCGATCCAGCTAGACCCAAAAACTTATTTACCCTTTTTGCCCTTTGATTCTTGTTGGACCCATCTTTGGCATGCATCAATTTTAGTACCAGAACCCGTGTTGCCATGTTTCACCATCATAATCGGTGCTCGTCTTGCTCTTCTTTTATAGAACAACACTCTCAGTCATTATATTGAAATTTGAAAGTCAGCCTCTTGAAGAAGCCTATAATCGATTTCTGTTACCAAAAACTCCGATTTTTTGAATAAGTCTCGATTAAAACACGACTTATTCAGTAAACGTTCGCTACGCGACTCTTTTCCGATTTTTTTAAAAAATCATGATTTTATGAAAAAGTCATGATTTTCACGTTTTAATCCCAATTTACGCGTTTTAATCCCGATTAATTGCATTTTAATCTTGTCATGTATTGCTCAAAAAACCTATTGTAACATCTATATATAAATATGTTCTGAAATTCTGCCATTTGTTTCCCGACTCTTTCTCGATCTTTCCGATTTTTTCTCGATTTTTCTGACTTCTCCCCTAGCCGATTTTTTCCCGACTTCCGACTTGGTAAGTATGTGATCAATATTCCCCGTATCTGACAAAAACATATGCCTTCTTCTACAAACTAGTGGAATCCTACTCTTGTGCATACAAGGGTTGCAGCAGGGAGCATCCAGAAGATATGTCGCGTCTGTGAGCGAACACTCGTGGCAAGTTCGACTGTGGGAGCACCAAGTCTTTCTATATGGTATATGCTTGAGAACCTGTGTAGCCCGATAGTTCTATAGTGGATTGACTTGATCTGTGTGAAAGCACTGTGGTTATTCTCATTTGGGTTTCCACGTAAAAATTATCATGTGCGCTGTTTTTGTTATTTTTCTTCGGGAATTTCATTTTCTCCTCTAGTTTTTATAACCCTCGGAAGTGAAGTTATCCATTTGTTTAGGACCAACTTTATGAATCCGTTTTTCCGTTTATTTCTATACCACGTCATATCCACCTTCATAATTCATGTCAACTTGGATTGCAATTGCACCGAAATTGGCAACACCAATATTAGTTCCTTAACTACAGAAGTCGAATAGAGAATATCTGCAAAATATTGATAACCTGATAAGAATCACATTGTATACTTACAAATTTAGTAGTTCTCTACCACAGGTCTAGAAGGGAATAGTCTCAGAAGGAAAGTTGTCAAGGACCACAAGCAAGCAACACCAAGGATTTGGAGAACAGCAAGCATGGAAACCAAGGCACCGCTTCTCTCCATTATTACAGGGGTCATTGAAGATCCTTTCATTGAGAACATCAACCTTTCGATAAAATGTGCCCCTTTACTTAACTGATATAATCTATATATCTGCAAAGTGCAAATTAATCAAACCACTGAACCTTTGTACCATAAAAAACAAAGTTGAGATGCAATCACAAGCTATATACCTCAAAAATAATTGGCAATAAAGGCCAACATGATGAACGACGCTTTTCAAGGTGCAATTCAAATGCAAACTGTGCAACACATCCAAGTAGGAATGGAACCACCGCAACCAAGGCAGGAAGGCCAATAACCGGCCAAACAACATAGGCGGTTAGAAGAGGAGCAAACACCTTGAAACCCATGATGAAGAAGGCAGAAGACAAGTATCCTCTGAGGCCTGTGATCAGACTCCACCTTTTAGGGCTGAACTCGAGATATGGCCGCTGAATATGGTCTGTTATCACCAGAAATGCAGCGAGTCCAGCATAGAATATGAACTCTGAAGAGAATGATACAATGATTTCTGCAAAGTTACAGACAGATGAGTTTAACCTATAAAAGAAATATTCAAGGAAGTAATTAAAATTGATATCAGATGTGATGTTTTAAGGGTATAGAGGAAAAATACTGACCACCTTTGCAGATGGCATAAACTAATATTAACTGATAGACTTCAACCATAGAAATAGTTAAAAGGTGTTTAATATATAAAAAAATAATTATTGCGGATTTTTTTTTAACTCATTTCAAAATTAAATCATGACTAAATCAAATCAGATAATGACAAACTAGACAAAGAATTAAATCTTGAATTGTTCAAATATGTTTACATTTTTATCAATAGGTTTCTACAAAATTCCTTTTTATTCCCCTCCCTCATTTTGCATGAACTCTATCATTTCCCTAACTTCCATTTTTTGCCAGACTACAAACTCTTGTCATCTCTGAAGTCTAACGTGTGACCAACATTGATAAAGGAAAATAAATATTAAGGGTTAATAATAGCTAAGGCTCTATAAATATTAAGGGTTAATAATAGCTAAATAAATATTAAGGGTTAACAATAGCTAAGGCTCTATAAATGATGCAAGAACACTGGCCGTTGGTGAAGACTCTATTGCCATCATCATCAAAAGGATGGAGCAGCTGAAAACAAGATCAAACGGTTGTAGGACTCTATTGACTTTATCATTTTATTATAATAAAAATATTATAGCCAGGGGAGACATATCACAAGAAACATACTGATATAGCAATGGACATGCTGAATTTGTAACATGAGGACATTCATACATATGGAGGGAATGAGACAAATTATGTTGCATGAGTTACTACCACCAATGTTCCATCCCAATGGCTGACATTGTGGAACTCCATGACTTGGAATTTACGAACCCAAGTCCCCTATTCAAAGGTTCCTTGGGATGTTGCTTCATTTTAGCTCTTTGGCTTTTAATTTACACCATAGAACGAATGCAATTCCCTATATCAAATCTTTCCTTCTACCTTCTTCCTCTAGACTCCTTCATAGTTTAGAAAAACCCTGGATAGTTGCTCTCTGGTTGAACTTAAATTGCATAACCAACAAGGTGGGCCATTTTATCAGCCAATCGGATTTTTAGGTTTCTTGGCATTCCCTGCCAAGTTGCCTTGGCTAGGTATTCGATAGCAATCTTAGAAGGTTTATGTCAACTAAATAACCAGTCGGAAATTAGTGTCAATCTTCCTATCAACCCATATTGATGGGATTAGACTTTGATGTGATGATGACGATGATTAATGAGGAAGAATATTCTACCTTGATGCCAATTTTTTAACGTCTCATCACCCCGCATGAATCGAGAGATCTCATGACCCCATCATGGTTCCCGAAAACCATATTTATTACATGGATAACCCTCGCAACACGACTTTCATGTTTCTTTGTCCCAAGCAACCAAATTATAAAAAAATTAAAGCAACAAAAGATCCACTCACCCTTGAACTTAATGCATTAGGAATGTGTGATCAAAAGTCATCGTTGCTAAGATTATTCAATTGGAACTCTATAAAATGATCAACAGTGTTGCATGCCGTGCCTATTTTTTCTTCCAGCATTAACTTAAATTAAACTGAAAGGCCCATTAATTCGAAAAGAAAATTGAACATAAATCAGAGATAAGGCTCAGTTCATGTCCTGATTGTTGTTGGGTTCATTTTATGAACATGATTGGAATTCCTATTGGAAACTCAAAAGTAATTTCTCAAATTTTCAAAATCAAGGACATCATCCAATCAAATTTCATTCACAAAAACCACTTGAATCATGATTGCAGCACCAAAAGCAAGAAAACACCAGAGACCAAGTACCAAATCTAAACTAAATTTAACCTAAAAAACTCAAAACAACTAACTTTATAAGTAAATCATTTGAAGAAGGCAAACGACAGTTAATAAATATGACGTTAAATGGTAAAAAGTATTATAAATGCATGTATTACAGTCCTTATTATATGACAGAATTTACGGAACACTGAATTTTAGAAATACCAAAAGAATGGAGTGGATGGAAATCATGCCATTGTATTACGTGTAATGATTGTTACAATTCACCTTATGTAGGAACATGGAACTAACAGCAATTGATTCTAGTATAAATTAAAGTTGTCCATTAAGATAAAAGTGGATATCCTTTTTGAGAAATCTATCCAGACAAAGTGAATTTCTTGCAGATGGAGCAGTACAATAGAAAGAACTTAACCTCGGGTTGTACAATCCGTATCAGGTCGACATAAAAGCCAAAGATATTATCAATAAAACGGACAGAATTGTCCAATTGTGACAGATATGTACAAATACCTGCAAGGGTTACATCTTTCATGGATGCTTCAATAGCATTTCCAATGAAAAATTGCGGAAGCAACAGTGATGATAGCAATGCGAGGGGAGCCAAGACCCACACGAACGAACCCGTTCCCTCCTTGAAAGGGGACGATACCAGTTCCCTTTCTTCCAGTGTCTGGTGAGTCAATCCGCAAAAAGAAACAGAACCCGATTTCCCATGGAAGGGGTCCAGAGCCATTCTTCCGGAAGGCCCATGCCTCGGAGCCAGACCGGAACCCACGGCACCTGCCGTGATCCCGACGCTTGAATTGGGAACAGAAGAGATCTCCTCCCCTGCCTCGGAGGGATTTCCCGAATCAGGCAAGTAGGAGATCACCTTTCCCCTGGGCGAACATTCTATCGGTGAGAACAGGATCGATCGACCTAGGAGAAGTAGGAATTGCAAAATCATCAAGAATTCATTGTGCGGACAATGAAATTTCTGGAATTAACAACTAATTCTCTACCTTTGAAGGTGTTTCCAGATCTGATCATGGTGTTCCGCCATCCAAATCTATCTTGAGATGCCTGGAATCGAGGAAAGCAAACAAGAAAAGATCAGCGATCTGGGAGACCAAGATTAGGATTTAACACGCGGGGTGTAAGAAGAATCTCAGAACAGGAAGGAGAGAGAGAGAGAGAGAGAGAGAGAGAGAGAGAGAGAGAGAGAGAGAGATCTTTACCGTTGGGAGAGAATAGCGAAGGGTGGAAGACGACGAAGAACAACGAAATGGGGGCGGGGAGAGATTGAGGAGGAGTTGAGAACAGCAACCGGACGTCATCTGCGCTTGTTTGCTCTCCTCCTGCGGATTGTGTTCCGACCGTTTAAACTTTAAACCCTAAAACCCTCGAAGCCCTGGGTGAGTTGCTTTACCGGGGCAATCTTAAGGCACGTGCGATGCACGTGTATGGTGTAAATGGGCCTAGACTGGCCTGATGCACATTGAGCTTGATCTACTTTGGGAAGAGTTCATGTAGATTGTAAAAGTTTTTCCCAAAAAAAGCCCCCAACTCTTCCAATTTGCTCAAACACGCTCCTACTCCTTTTAGTGTACTTTTCTGACCATTTATATTTTTTAGACAATAATGCCCTTAATGTAGCACTTATCTTCTTCCTTTACGAAACATATTAAATCTCCAACGCAAGTAACTTGCGTCAAAACTTGTGTTTGTTGTATCGGACCTTACGTTCATTGCGTCGGCCATAGTGCTTCATCAAAAACACTAACAAGACCAACGCAAGATATTTGTCTTCAATGCATCAGACAATGCGTTCGTTGTATTGACCATAGTGCTTGGTCGAAAGCAAAACAGTAAAGCCAACGCAAGATATTTGTGTTTGTTGCGTTCGTTGTGTCAGACCTTACGTTCATTGCATTGACCATAGTGCTTCGTCGAAAGCAAAAGCAAGGCCAACACAGGATATTTGTATTCGTTGAGTCGGACCTTGCGGTCGTTGCACTGGCAATATTGTTTCGCCGAAAGCAACATGCATTATTAAGGATATTTTTGTCCAAAAAATTTAAAATATGAATGTACAGCTGTTCCACATGTGTAGATGGTCATAAAAGTAATGCCAAAAGTAACAAGGGTTAGTTTGAGCAATACGTGCCTTTTGAGGATCATTTTGGGAAAAAACCTTCAGATTTTATATTGGAAAATTTTATTCATACCCCAAAACTATTTCGCATACCCCATTTCCTCGCAAAAAACCAATTCCCACCTAATACCCCATTCATACCCCCCACCTGTTGCTTCCTTCCTTCCCTTCCACACCACCAGAGAAGCTATCGTAGGAGCTCCGAGAGCTCTCCCTCCCTGGCAACCACCTCTTTGGTGCAGTCCCCCGCGAACTCGCCAACTACCCCGCCCTCAAGGTCCTAGACCTTTGCAGCAACAGCCTCTCTAGAGAGATCCCGTGAGAGGTAGCCTCACTCGTCGCTCTCCACATCCTTGACCTTTCCTCCAACAGCTTCTCCAGCGAGCTCAGCTTCCTGATCCATCTCCCCAATCTCGAGAAGCTCTTCCTCTCCGACAACTTCTTCTCCAGTCGAATTCCCTAATCCCTCTCCTCCTTCCAAAGCCTCGTCGTCCTCAACCACTCTAGCAACTCGGACCTGACCGGATGGGTACCCCAGCCGCGGCGGAGTATCCACCTTCGGAGGAGCCTCCTCCCTAGATGCTTCAGTGATGATGGGGAGGAGGGAAGTGGCTTCGACGGCGGGCTCAACAGTGCAGGTGGCGGCTCAAATGATGATGGGGATGGAGGAGGAGGGGAAGTCATGACATCTCCAACGGTGGCGTCTCCGGCAGTGTGGTAGAGGAGGAAGGAAGTAGGTGAGGGGTATGAGGTGGGAATCGATTTTTGGGAAGATATGGGGTATGCGCAATAGTTTTTGGGTATGAATAAAACTTCCCTTTATCTTGGACGGGACTCAGGCTTGTAAGTCACAAAGTCATCTTGGGGCGGGTATGGACAACCCTAACATGATGTAAAGCCTCTTGGCGAAAATTATTGAACCAGAAAGGACCAAAAGAAACAAATATATGCTATTTAGAACTTGTCCTCAAAGTATATACAAAGTAGGACCGAAATGGTTTTTCGCAAATAAGGAGATGATTAGTAATACTGTAAAATTACTAATATACCTAGTTGTTAATTAATCCATTACAAATGATGTGTATTTCCATGTACGGTTCTGATTCTCTTTTCCTATGTTCCTTGAAATGTGATCTTCCCCAAAGGCGGGCCCTTTCTGTACTCCACGATACCTCTTTTCTAGCTCTGACAGTAGGAAGGACAGCATGAAGGGGTAACAAGATCATGTAATCGGACCGTCGAACTGGTTGTAACTCTCCTCCTCCCACACCACTCAACACCCATGACGTTGAACAAGATGATGATTTCGAGCTACGGATCACAATTGTGATTCCAGCCTCCATGCCTCCCTCCTCCTTCAGACGCCCCCTGATCACTGTCCAATGGATGGGTTCCCAACCGGGTATTCGATTGAGCATCAGAGAAAATCGTCCTGTCCGACTTCCCTCCCTCAATGCGATCGTCACCTTCACTCGCAACCCCTACAAATCATATTTCCCAATCTCAGAAGCTGATACAAATGTCCTTGGCCACCAATTTTTTGGGTGAAGTTGGTGTGGGCATCAAAATTAGCCCACAAATAAAACTCGGCCCACACATAATGGCACACACACGAATCTCGGCCCATGCACAATGGCCCACAAAGGAAAATGGATAAACCAACTCGGATGGACCCAAGTGGGCCCACCCCATGCAAATGGGGCCCACCGAGTTCACCCAAGCCCTAAAATGGGCCGGACGAGCCCACCCGAAAGTGGGACCCACTTGTCCCTTTTATGCAAACCGTGGCTCCCTCCTCTGTGGGGAGATGTGGCCGGCCAAAAAAAAAGAAAGAAAAAGAAAAAAAGAAAGAAAGAAAAAGAAAGAAAAGAAAAGAAAAGGAAATAAATCTGCCTTGTGCGGGAAGAGGTACTGCGGACATCTACACAAACCATGGATCCACATTGATCCCTCGATCTAATGGACAATGTGGGGGAAATTTTTATGTCGTCTTGATCAGAGACTTTGCCCCACAATTCTTGATTGAATTGGATGGCTTGTATGTTGTAGAGATAGAGATTAGGGAGTAGAGAGAGATGACATAGAGAGTTATTGTCGAAGTTCGGTCTTGCGACCTACGTCTCCGGGCGAGAGGTGCCACCTGGTTTGCACTATAATGTATGTAAAAGGGGGGAGTGTTTTATTGACAAGCTGAGAGCAGCTTCTTACAAATGGGTTGCATAGAGCAACTAAAAGGGTGCTAGAAGAAAAGAAGAGAGCTCAGGCTCTAGAATCTCCTCATCCTATGATTGAATCACTAATAAATCCCCTCTCTTTGGATGCCAAAGAGGTCCTTTTATAGCTGAAGCATGTGCTAATATGGCAATGATGATGTGGCAGTGATGAGGTGGCACTAATCTTGGGCCTGGACTTGCCTATTTGAGCCGCTGCGATGGCCCATGCGCGTCTGGTCCAGTTCAGTACAATTATTGTACACACATACAAGATAAAAGTCATGTCACCATCGATTAAATGTGCAAAGATGGCTCATATCCTAAAAGATTCAGCCATATCTAGTCCATAACCACATGCTACAAAAAAGAAAATAGATAAAGTTTATTTTTCCCAAAAAAAGGAAGATAAATCCTAACTGTTATGGGGAGAGATATTCAAGGGATTCAAAAATCGCAGCCATGTCTCTCATATCCTCTCCCCTTCGCCTATAAATAAAGGGGCAGGGGGATGACTTCAAAGGTCACAAGCTAGAGACGAGAATGCTCTGCAAAGAAGGAGTCTTACTCTCGACGACTCAAGGTTTCATGAGGCACGGGCAAGCGCATCCCACGAGAACGGCTTAACCTATAAACGTCCTCATCAACGTGAAGACCTTGCACAGGAGATCAAAGATTCAATTCTGTTCACAAAAAAGAAAGCTCAGAGAAGAAGACTCAAAGTCAGCACCACCCCATCGTCTTTAACAAACCTTCAACTCCGAAAATACTAAAGAAGCCCAAAGAAGAAAATTCAAGTGGCGCCATACATGTCGTCTTCAATAAACATCCACTCCATTCACGAAGAAGAAAGCTTGGAGAAGGATATCTGAAGCAGCGCCATACCCGTCATTTTCAACAAACATTCACTCCATTCACTAAGAAGAAAGCTTAGAGAAGGATACCCGAAGCAGTGCTACACTTATCATCTTCAACAAAGCCTTCAACTTCGATTATGCCAAATATGCCTGGAGAAGAAGCCGACGCTACAACCGTCGCACAGAGATCGATTCTACACTCGTCATATTTAACAACAAAGCCACGCTACAACCATCACACGGGAATCAGTACTAAACCTGTCATTTTTAATAATAAAGCCAATGCTATAATCATCGCACGGAGTTCGGTGCTATACCCACTATCTTTAATAATAAAGCTGATGCTATAACCGTCGCACGGAGATCGGTGCTACACCCATCGTCTTCAATAACAAAACCGATACTACAACCATCGTACGGACCAGTACTATACCCGCCATCTTCAACAACAAAGCTGACGATACAACCGTCGCACGGAGATCGATTGCGGTATTCGCCATCTTCAACAACAAAGCTGACGCTATAATTATCACACAGAGACCAATGCTATACCTACCATCATCAAAAAAGATTTTGACTCCGATCATGTCAAATTAAGAAGTCCGAAGAAGAAAACGAACAAAATCGACACCACAATCATTACCGCCAAATCAAAGCCAAAGGAATATAAAGACTCAAGCACCGCAAGCCTTTATCCATTCTATGTTCAAGCGCTAACGCCAAACCTACACCGATGCCAGAGCTATGCTAAAGCAACACTGGAACCAGATGCAAAAAGCTAAAACTAAGCTAGAACCAATAGCAGCAAGCCAAAGCCAAAGCTAGAGCAAAGCCAAAGTTACGCCCGTGCTAAAGCCAAGTAACTACGAAGGATCACGAATAAAGCAACACACTTTCTAGCCGATTTGGCATAAAGTCCGAAAGAATAAAAGCACCGCAAGCCTCTATTTCTTATATATTCAAGCGCTAAACCAAAGATGCACCGACACCAGAGCTACGCTAAAGTAAAGCCAGAGCCAGATGCTAAAAGCCAAAGCCGAAGGTGAAAGCAAGTTCAACACCATAAAACTGATGATTGAGGATACTAAGGTCCAGTAAAAGCTGAGGGGGATATGAAGATTGAGTCATAAAGCCGAAAGGCCCCTAGCCGAGAAAGTATGAAGCACGAAAGGGACAAAAGCAAAGGCCAAAACCATTTGACCTCTTAAGAAATTTAAAACCTTGTAAAGACCTCTGTCCTGGGTAACTCCTCTAGAGCTTTCGCACAAAGTAATATGGAGACGCAGATCAAAGAGGCCCTCCAGATGATCTCTCCCATAATCTCCTGATCAAAACTTCATCACACCCGGCTCACCACCCCCAAGAACCAGGAACTAGCTTGTAATCTCGTATTGCGCAATAAAGACGACCCGTATCTTTTTCTATGCATATAGATTTCCGGTATGCCTAGTGAGACAATCCTTTCCTTTTATCCGTTTATCTAAAGGAGTTGCCTCAAGTTTTGCCATGGCCGGGATGAGCAGCAACATGTTTGTTCCAACAAGCCTACCACCTATCACCAAGTCTCCACCACTCTGACATAGTGAATCGAAAAACTCGAAGGATGATATTCCCCTAGTTGTATGTGTCTACACTCGGCGTACTCAAACACTTGCAATCATCTTCTCGCCAGAAACTGCTGTCGAAAATGCTTACCAAATGACTAATAAGGTCTTGGTGCATGAAGAAACAAGCCTCACTCCTGGAAATCAATTCCAGAAATTTAGGGAGGCCCAGTACAAACTCCAAGCCCAGTTGATTCCTGTAAATGACCCTGTACCTCCAATACAAGAGGCGAACGTTCACTACGAAGCAGAGACAGGTCATCACAACTACATTTTCGACAACGACATCGAGGTTGCCGGTGCATAACATCGAGGATGTCTTGTGTCATTATCCACCATCCGCTCTCTAGCTCCAAGTCATACACATAGGAAAACACATGGTGCAAATTATTCAATTAATGAGAGAAAAGGATCATCACATCAACACCTTACTCCAAAGGTTAAGCGCGAGGGATAATCTGGCAGTCAATCAAACGCCGATTCCTCTAGTGGCTACTTCAATGCCATCTTCGACTCCACCTCCAGCGAAAGTCGTCTCTCCAGTACCTGTTCTGGTGGCTACACCACCACCAATAACTGCTACTATGATTGTACAACAAATACAGTTATTAATCGCCATTATGGTGCGCTCTCAAAGTGGCGGCGGGTTTCCTTCTATCACGGCTACATACTCTAAGCCTTACAATGCAAGGATCCAGTAGCTGCGCTTCCCCATTGGGTTCCAGCCACCAAACTTTCAGCACTTCAACGGAAAAGCAACGTAAAACAACACATTGCCCACTTTGTCAAGACTTGCAACAATGCCGGTATATATTGTGATGAGATGGTGATGTAGTTCATCCGCACCCTCAAATGTAATGCTTTTGACTGGTATGTTGATCTTTTTCCAGGATCCTTCAACAACTGGGATCAAATGGAGAAGGAGTTCCTTAATTGCTTCTACGTACAACACCCGGCACATCGTCAGTATAATAGAGCTTGACGCTATCAAGCAAAAAAAGGACGAATCAGTGATCAACTATATCGATCGTTAGAGAAATCTCGTACTAAACTCGTGTGATCATCTATTTAAATACTCGACCATTGAGATGTGCACCTAGGGCATGCATTGGAGTTTACTCTATAATCTCAAAGGAATCAAACCTCGATCCTTCGAAGACCTGGCTACTCGAGCTTACGACATGGAACTCAACCTAGCAAATCACGAAGACACAAAGGGTAAAGACTTTCCGAAGAAAGAAAAGAAGGACAAGCCAATGACATTCAAACCAAAGCACATCACTGACATCGCTTCAACTTACAAACTACACAAGATTGGTAGCAAACCAGACAAAGGCAAGGCCATCACAGTGCCTCCATCGCCTCAAAAGCCACCAAGGATAAGCCTTGAAGAGCTTGAAACCAAGGAGTATCCCTTCCTGGACTCTAAAGTTTTCTCCATGTTCGATCAGTTGATGCAAAAAAAGATGATTGAGCTCTCGCCACCAAAAAGGTCGGAGCAAGAAAATCGAGTAAACGATTCATTCTTCTACAAGTACCACCGAGTGTTCAGTCATCCCATCGAGAAGTATTTTGTCTTCAAAAAAAAGATCATAGCACTCGCTAGGGCTGGCAATTTCGGACCCGACACGGCAGACCCGACACGACCCGACATGAAGTTAGCGGGTCTGGGTCAGGGCTAAATGGGTTCGGGTCGTAAACGAGTCGACACGATAGACCCGTTTAATAAACAGGTCGGGCCCGGGTTTAGGGTCTAGACATGGTAGACTCGGGAAGACCCGTTTAGTATTCAACGGGTCGTGTCGGGTTGGGTCTACCCGCAATCTGATACTATACTATATAATACCAGCGGGTCTTTCGGGTCGAGTCGGATTGGGTCGGATCGGGTCAACTGAATAGTCCCGGGTGATAAACGGGTCTTACCGCGTCTTATCGGGTCTACCCGTTTATTAGATGGTCGGGTACGGGTTTAGGATCTAGACACGATTAGTTAAACGGGTCGGGTCTGGGTCTAGGGTTTTTGGACACGAACCTGACTAGACACGACATGAACACAACACGACCCGACCCATTGCCACCCCTAGCACTCGCAAGACTAGAAAAATATTAAGATTGACTTTGGTGATATCATCATCACAAATATGACCAATCACTTTCAACTTTTTTCAACCAGCATGATTGCTTCACAACACATTTCAACAAGGCTACACATTGTCTGTCAAGGATCGCTGGCAAAATCAGCTCCACGATCGACGCAGCCAGCTCCAAGAAGATAGCAATGATATGCTCCTATAGTACCTACGGGCAAAACCTCACTGCCTTGGGGGCAGTCGTCACTCGTGCTAACACTCTTTTATCCAAGCGAAGCTACATTCCAGCATGTGCTCAAGGAAAGAGACAACCATGGAGACTCCGAAGTTAGCCTACTAGTCAAGCCATCTAGTAAGTTCGACTTCTACGTCCTCTATGCTAGGCCTTCTTTAATTCCAACGAAAGAAATCAAGCCAACCGGCTAGGGATCAAAAGATGAATCGACAGAGCCTTCTGAGGAGCAAGCCCTTCCAATCAAAGAAGAACCTTCGGTTGTAGTAATGATTCTTCACCCTAGCAATGAGGATCTTACTGATGAAAATGCATGGGCTATGGTGCCTCAAAGGAGAAGCCATGACGATCAAGCTATGGCCTGCCATAAGTAAAATCGGGTGACAAGAAAACTCCTTAAAAGAAAGACCTACAAGGAAAAGAATAAAGCTCCAGAAAGAAAGATGTTCAAAATGCCTCTAGCAAATCCATACGGTTTTCTCCAGGAAACTTGTCCAAAACAGGTGACAAAGCAAAAGTTCTTTGCCGATCACTTTCTCGAAGCAAATCAAGACCTCACGGTCTATTGCTGCATAACAAGAATTCACCAAGTGCTCCAAAAAGATGATGAAAAAGAAAGTGACTCTGATGTTGAAAGCGTGAAGAAGAGCATCATTGCTGATGACAAGTAGTTCGACAGGGCCGAAAGACACTTTGCTGACGCCAAAGACCTAATCGTGGAAGCTCCTCCAGCAAAAGCTCCATAAGCCCAAAAAAGTCAAAGCGATAAAGAAGGATAAAAACCCTCTACCAGCAAAACCAGTGTCATCTTCTAGCTAGACAGTGTACAAAGGCAAAGAAGAGCGAGCATCAAAACAAAAAATTTATATCAAATCAAGCTCGATGCCACACATTCCATTGCATGCTCAAGCTGCTTCAGCCCTGCGTCTCACGCCTTAGTAGCTCTGCAAACTAGTACAACCACTTTCCACTACAGTAAAGAAACCAGCATCACCATTCTTTAAGACCAACTTCACCACTTTACAAGAGATGATATTGCCACTGCATGGTCAACTGCACGCTTCAAGGTCAACCGGGTCTGCCAAGTATACCAGCTCCAAGTAACTCGCGATCAAGCCAGAGAACACTTGGGGGTAAAACTCCGTCAAGTTGATGTTCAAAGCTGGCTACAACAAAGAAAGCATTGTGCATATGTGTTCACTATCCTTACCTGCTATAGCATATGGCTCGACAAAAACTCAAGCTTGTCTCCTCCAAAACGGCGAGCAAATTCTTCCAAATCACCGAGGCATCGGCTCAAGTCAAACTCTAGTAGTCATCAAAGTTGCAGCCAAGAAGACCTTCACTTCTAACTACATTGAAGCGGAGAAGTCGGGTGACAAATTGCGAACCAGTGATGACTTTGCCTACCAACGGTAAGTCCCTCAAAAGGTATTGTGCCTAGAGCAAGGTTACACCTCTTGCCTAAAAAAAAAAAGAAAAAAAATAGAGGATGATGTATGAACTACGTGCGACTTGATCACTCCTAGCAGGGTACATAAGCAGCCTGAGAAGTTACTTCAGATTCAGCCCAAAAAAAAAAAAACACCCAAACAAATCAGTATTCCAGAAAACAAGTTCAAAAAAGAGAGCATATTATACATCATCGTCAAGCAAAAGGAAATGATGCAAAACCACAAGTCCAGCTAGCAAACTATAGATGACAAGAAAGAAAAGAAAAGAAAGACGCAACTAATAAAGCGAGTCGAAGTCCCTGAGGCACTGAAACAGTTCGCCTCCTGCAGTTTCCATATCCTGCAACTCCAAGGGTCAAGAGGATGTCAGCTCCCAACGCGTCACCAGCTCTACATGTTGCTTCACAAGGTCCGCTCCGGAAGCCTTCTCGATCACTTCAGCTCTTTGAAAGGATGCACGAGCAACCCTTAACTTCTTCTGTGCCGGAGTTAAATTTGTAGTAGCAAGTCTATGCTGCTCCTCTAGATGACACTTTTCGTCCTCGACCTCTGTCAACACTATGGAGGCATCCTCCTCCAATGAAGCCCATCACGAGCAATGAGCCTCGTTATCCTCTAGAAATATACGCATACGCTCCATAAACAAGGAGCTATCAATCTTGAAAGCTACCAGACTCTCACAAAACTCGGGTCCCTCGAGAACCTACTAGCTACTTAAAGCATTAAGACATTCGTCCTAGAAGGGTGCAAGCATTGTCTAGATATACATTCGACATCTCTCTAGAAGAAACACAAAAAGAATGATCCATAATTTACACTTTCGCATGCAAGCCTCTGAGTGCGTAGACAAGATACAACCCTGTCACGCCCCAAGGTAGCCACAAATCTGGGGACTATATAAGAGTGCATCGATCCAGTATTGAACAAGACTCGTGCAAGGGTAATGAACACAGATACAATACCTAAAGCAATACGCAATTGTTATAAGTGTGTCTATCCTATCTATATATGTGAACTACTAAAGTACGAACTGTAGAACAGGGAATGAAAAAGCTACTTTATAAGAAAAGGTCTAGGGTTTCCTTCATCGGTAGATCCAAAGACTCTAACATCCTTCTATCTAATCTATACAGAATTCTCACCTAAGATCCACAAATACTCATCCTAGAATTACAGAATCTATGAGAAATACATACCTGCTAGATAACATATCCATGATAAACACAATACACATTACAATGCTAAACTATAATCTTAAGAGAAATATTGAGCAACTCAATGAGAAATCGTCGCTCAACAATCAAGATTTTCTATAGCTATAATCCAAAAAGTATCTATTACTAAAACAAAAATCTACAAGGTTCAGCAATAGCGACTAGTGTAAGAAGGCCCTATCAAGATAAGTCACATACCTGACCACAAACAGGATTCTCATATTAGATTCTAGACTAGAAAACTTACCTACAAACAAAATAAGAGGCGATAAACTACACACCTTAATGAGAACAACTGTCCTGAGATTGCAATAATCTAACACAGCTACAGGGTTGGGGATCCAATTACTCACTGTAACAGGTTAAGAAGCATCCCTCTTAATTGTTTCTACTGAAAAGCATCCCCTTCAATAGGGTAAAAGAGTAATAAAACCCTCAAAACTAAAATCTTAAGGATAGACCCGACTAGTCACTAGAAACTCTTACAACAAATACTAACACAATAACTAATAACCTAAAGAAAACCCTAGGAACCTATCCCTAAGCTCTGATACCAGCTGTCACATCCCGGATCCGACTACAATGTAAACCAGCCAGATAGGGGTATGAGGGGGGTAAAAAGGGTAAATCAAAAGAGTAAACGGGTTTTGAGGTAGTTTTTATCATTTAATTTATTACTATATTATTATTAACTAAATACTATATAATGGGGGATGGCTTTGAGGGAAAGCCTACCGGGCTTTGTGGAAAAGCCTACTAAACGAAAAGGAAAATTGTATTGGTATTTATTCAGAGCATCTAACACCATCAAACAAGTCTAACCAATTATTACATGATCAACTGGAAATGAAGATAGCTAACTAAAACTTCTAGAGTCTTTTCTCGAGAGCTACGCTCCTCGAGGAGGTCTACAGTACCTGAAAAGAGTTTACAAAGATAAACTCAGTGAACAACTAACCCTAAACTAACTAGGGTAAACTACAACCGTATTTTGCCCATCTCGAGGTAAACGAGGGCAGCATTAAACATTCATTTTAAATAATATTATTTAGTTTATACTAACACAATAGCAAGCAAAAGATACTATTACTTAAGATTACAATGTCAAATTACAAGTTACAATGACACGATATGTAATCATTTATATATATATAGAATCATGATCATAAACAATGCAAGTTAAATCTAACTTACTCCTAGGGTGAACCGACAGTTTTCTACCTGATTTGCCAATATACAACATCTGGTCCCAGTGTACCTGGTCAACCAGAAAATACGCATATGGCCATAAGGGGGCTTGGTCTTTCACCATGGGGCACTCCCGCCCAACTTGCTTCTTCAGGGTCATTACCCAAGGGTGGACTACTAGGCCACTCAGGATTTACCGTCTGTCCAACCCTATGACCCTATCTATATTATTCGGATTGTGCACAAGTGGTGGTTCAGGTCCCATCCTGTGCACACGAGTCCCCTACCCATACCTGTGGGTAGTTGGTCCTCCCTCTAGGAAGATGACCTTAACTGAGACAGTGTCTTAACTAGTGCCTCTACCAAGACTGCCAGCCCTCGTTACTCTGTGGTAACTCGGCTGCCCCATGTATCATATGGTCACCAGGATTCAGTTTCAATCATCAGTATTTACAATAATATATATACAAAGAATTTACTGGTTTGCATGCATCCTATTAGAAGACTAGGTTGAAATTAACTACTTTTGATGCTAATAAGAATACTACACATATATTATAAACGAGAAAATATATATAGTTTCAGGGTTTGTTCAGATGCAAGGGATAGTATGCCCACTTCCCATATGCAGTACCGGCCATCCCGCTTGTATTCATTGGGAATACTATAACCACATGCATTATTTTATTTATTTAGTTATCTACTACACTACAAATACGATCACAGTTCGTCCTAACTAGAGTAGGGTCAGTCATGTTCACCTGGATTACGCTTAGGGATGGCAACGGTGCGGTTTCGGTGTGATTTCGGGCAAAATCAAAACCACACTGCAACACCGAAACCGCACCACACTGTGACGGTGTACCATATGTAAAACCGAAACCACACCATGTGGTGCAGTGCATCGCGGTTTAAGATTATAATGGTCTAAATGGTGTGATTTTTTGCGGTTTTGGGCAAAACCGAAACCACACCGCGACATCGAAACCGTAAACCGAAACCGCACCGCAATGGTTTTATATTTTGGCAAACCAAAACCACACCATGTGGTGTGGTTTTCTGCGGTTTACGGTTTTAAACCGCACCGTTGCCATCCCTAATTACGCTCGGTGATCCCCAAAGGTCTTGCTTGTGGTTCCGATGCTCTGCCGAAAGAACAAGCAGCCAAGACGGTCTAGGTAAGCGAAGGCTATCATTGTTAGTCATTATCTAAACTCATCGTTCAATGGTTGGTCATGAGAAAAGGGATCCAAAGGATCCGATTTTGCTAGAATCCGATATCGGTTGGAGAGTTTCAGGTCAAACCACGTAGGACCGGTGAAATCGGTCACATAACTGGGTCACTAAGGTAAAATGGTTTCTCCGGTTACCCTCTGGGATCATCATGTAGGTATCAATATTCTGAGTATGATACCACTGATTTCGTCAGAATCCGAATTTGGACAAAAAAACGGCGGTCAAACCACGGTGCCATAACTCAATCGAGCACATGGATAAAATGGGGTACTAAACAGTATAATTACTGTACCAAACTATGGCCAACAAGTAAGATTTTTTGAGCTAGTCGTAATGGCACTAGTTTTGTTTGATTCTGAGTTCGGACGGAGGAATGGCGGCTGAACCAATTTATACTGGTTTACATGTTTGGTTCAATTGAACCAGATCGGTCCGATCGGTAGTTCGAGTCTGCAGAGCAGTCGGGTCGGGTTCAGGGTGGTCAGTTCGGGTCTGCAGGTTAGGTCGGGCCTGCAGTGGTCGGGTCGGGCCTGGGTTGATGGGTTGGTCTGAATTCTAAATTTCTTAATGGTCTTGGGCAAACCCATTATTTATGGGTCTGCCACTCCCTTTTTCTTCCCCACGAGAACCTGTAGGTGCTATGGTTTTGGTGCAATGGCGATGGCCAGAGGCAAGGACAAAACCAGGATTTTATATTAGGAGGGGCCAAAGCATAGTAATTTTATCGGGGAGGGGGGCCAAAGCATAGTAATTTTATCGGGGAGGGAGGGGCAAAGATGAACCAAAAAAAAATTAAATACTAAGATTCAAGACTTTTACTATATAATTTTAAAAAAAAAATTTGAGGGGGGGCCATGCCCCCCCTTGGCCCATACATAGTTCCATCCCTGGCCGGAGGCTGGGTTTGGGTGGGCCGGCGGTGCCCGATCGGTCTCCCCCGCATGGTCCCCATGGAGGAGACATGGGAGGAGGTGGCCAGAGCGCTGCCGGCGCATCCAAACCCAGCCTACGGCCATCGCCATTGCACCAAAACCAGAGCACCTGCAGGTTCTCGTGGGGAAGAAGAAGGGAGTGGCAGACATGTAAATAACGGGTCTACCCAAGGCTATTTAGAAATTTAAACTGCAGACCCGACCCATCAACCCAGGCCCGACCTGACCATTGCAGACCAGACCTAACCTGCAGACCCAACCTGACTACCCTGAATCCGACCTGACTGCTCTGCAGACCCGAACCACTGATTGGACCAGGCTGATTCAATTGAACCAGACCTGTAAACCAGCATAAATTGGTTTAGCCGTCATTTCTCTGTCCGAACTCGGAATCGGATGAAATCAGTGCCATTACGACTGGCTCGAAAAATCCTACATGTTGGCTATAGTTTGGTATGGTAATTATATTGTTTAATACCCCGTTTTATCTATGGGCTTAATCAAGTTGTGCCTCTGTGGTTTGATCGTCGTTTCTCAAACCGAATTCGGATTCGGACAAAATCAACGGCATCATACTCGGAATATCGAGACCTACATGATGACCTCATAGGGTAACCCTAGAAACCATTTTACCTTAGTGACCTATCTATGTGGCCGGTTTTACCGGTTCTACGTGGTTTGACCTGAAACCCTCCAACTGATATTGGATTCTAGCGAAATCAGATACTTTGGATCCCTCTTCTTATGGCTAACCATTGAATCATGAGTTTAGATAACGATTAACAATGATAGCCTTCGCTTACCTAGACAGTCTTGGAGCTTGTTCTTTCGGCAGAGCACCGGAACCATATGCAAGACATTTGGGGATCACCGAGTGTAATCCAGGTGAACACGACTGACCCTACTCTAGTTTGGGCAAGCTATGATCGTATTTATAGTGTAGTAGATAACTAAATAAATAAAATAATACATATGGTTATAGTATGCCCAATGCATGTAGGCAGGATGACCGATAGTGCATGTAAAAGGTGGGCATACTATCCCTTGCATCTGAACGAACCCTGAAACTATATGTATTTTCTCATTTATAATACATGTGTAGTATTCTTATTAGCATCGAAAGTAGTCAGCTTCAACCTAGTTTTACAAAAGGATGCATGTAAATCGGTAAATTCTTCGTACATATATTATTGTAAATGTTGATGATTGAAACGGAATCCTGG
The DNA here is from genome assembly GCA_947650365.1 of Chamaelirium japonicum. Classification (NCBI taxonomy): domain Eukaryota; kingdom Viridiplantae; phylum Streptophyta; class Magnoliopsida; order Liliales; family Melanthiaceae; genus Chamaelirium; species Chamaelirium japonicum. Next base: position 32,983,789 of record OX393552.1, read on the forward strand.
TGACCATGTGAAACATGGTGCAACCGAGTTACCACAGGGCAGTCTTGGTAGAGGGACTGGTTGAGACACTGTCTCAGTTAAGATCATCTTCCTAGAGGGAGGGCCGACTACCCACAGGTATAGGTAGGGGACCCGTGTGCACAGGATGGGACCTGAATCACCACGTGTGCACAATTCAAATAAAATAGATAGGGTCACAGGGTTGGACAGGCGGTAAATCCTGAGTGGCCTAGTAGCCCACCCCTAGGTAATGACCCCGAAGAAGCAAGTTGGGCGAGAGTGCCCCATGGTGAAAGACCAAGCCCCCTTATGGCCATATGGGTATTTTCTAGTTGACCAGGTATACTGGGACCAGATGCTGTATGTTGGCAGAATCAGGTAGAAAACTGTCGGTTTACCCTAGGAGTAGGTTAGATTTAACTTGCATTGTTCATGATAATGATTCTATATATAAATGATTATATATCCTGTCATTGTAACTTGTAATTTGACATTGTAATCTTAAGTAGTAGTATCTTTTACTTGCTATCATGTTAGTGTAAACTAAATAATATTATTTAAAATTGATGTTTAATGCTACCCTCGTTTACCTCAAGATGGGCAGAATGTGGTTATACTTTACTTTACCCTAGTTAGTTTAAGGTTAGCTGTTCATTGAGTTTACCTTTATAAACTCACCCCGTTATTGCATACTCTTTTCAGGTACTATAGACCCTTCTTAGGTGCCTCTTCAAGGAGCATAGCTATCGAGAGAGAACTCTAGAAGTTTTAGTTAGCTATCTTCATTTCCAGTTGATTATGTAATAAGTAGTTATAGTTGTTTGATGGTGTTAGATGCTCTGAATAAATGTCAGTACCATTTTCCTTTTCGTTTGGTAGGCTTTTTCACAAAGGCCAATAGGCTTCCCCTCAAAGCCATCCCCCATCACATAGTAATTAGTTAATGATAGTATAGTAATAAATTAAATGATAAAAACCACCTCAAAACCTTTTTACTCCTTTGACATACCCTTTTTACCCCCTTCACACCCCAGGTCTGGCTGGTTTACACTATAGCCCGATCCGGGGCATGACAAATCCTGTCCTATAGACCCAAGCACAGAAGCCGTCTCCTGAACTGTCACCAAAACAACTATTGAAGGCGCCACCAGAGCTGACAAAGAAACTATGTCCAAAGCATCCGCTGGAGCGACACCAGTAGCAACCTCTGCCAAACCGACAAGGATAACTAGAGGAGCATGCTCTCTCCCAACATTGGAGACCTCATTCTTCTCCCCATAGTCTAGCTGCTCCATGTCAATATCATCAAGGTTGACAGCGCTGACATCAACGTCTGCTAGTTCGCATGCTCCCAATAGTTCCAGATCATCCCAAGGGATGTCCAGTCCACCCTCCTCAACCAGTGCTAACCTGTTAAAAGGGCACCTGTGTCTAACTCCAGTGGGAGCAGACTCATGATCCAGTCTAGCTGAACCTGTCAAAAGGAAAGAAAGTAACTCATTTAGCAAAAACCAAAAAATTCACAAGCAGCTAGGGACGGAACGTACCTACGGCATTCGACAAAAGTACCTCAGAGAAAGGGATCACTTTGTCTACAAAAAACCCTGGCTCTCCCACCCGATTCTACTATGGCTCGTGACCGCCATCCAAAGCTACCTTGCATAAGAAAGCCAGCTTCCTTATCTTAGAAGAAACGCTTATCTCCTGAGAAATCAGAGTCTCAGAAAGACTCTGAACCTCGCTAGCTGGAGTCATCTCGACCTCCTGCATAGAAGAAGACGCCAGGGAAATACTCTTCTGATGGCTGCGCAACCTATCAAGTCGCTATGCTCCAGACCAAAGACGATGGTCCTCTGATCCGACCGAAGGGTCGAAAGCAAACTCAACTTGCTCACTACTAGCGAGGATGTCCATCAGAAAGCTAACCAAAAGTGGAAGCACCGACTCCTTGATCCATTGACAAATATTCAGGAGTTTTAGCATCCTTCCAACCCTATTTCATCCCCGGCAAAAAGATACATTCATTAAACCGATCATAATATGCCATCTAAAGATGATATGCCTCCAGCAGAGTATAACGTAGTTGTATTCACTGTAGAGTCCCCGACATCTCTTGGCGAAAACCCTGCTGTCGAGTAAACCGGTAAGGAGAGTATCGCTCTACCTCTACTTCATCTCTACGGCACAAGACAATGTACCTAGGCCTACAACTCACCATGATCCAGTGTAGGCACTCAGACATCTGTGGCCCGTTATGCACCACAGATCTCTCCAATGGCACAAGTGCGTTCTCTGATAGAAAATTAAAATCGGAGGGCCCCATATGCCGCAACAGCTCCCGAGAACTGTGACTCGGATGCTCCCAAGCATAATAGGCGTTCATCACTCCTCACACACAAGGAAGAAAAGACACTGATGCTGGGTGCTCGCGCATCGCAAAAATCCCCTTCGGGAAGTGGAGCCCAATCCAGCCGTGAAAATAATGTAAGGGGTAAAAGGAACTGGTCCGACCTACTTCCCCCTTTGCGTTATTCTTATTCAATAAACTCTAGTGCGTCCTGCTAAGCCCTTGATATAACAAGCATAAAATCGTTAGTTCCAGGATAAGATGCTATCCACTCACCATCCAAGTAGCCGCAAGGAATGTCCCAGGGCGGATCACATCTCATATTCCAGGATAGGGCGAAGCGACAAAGAAAAAGTACCACCCTGCTGACTGGTAGACAGCTTGCCAAGTGTCACTACCTCCCTCCAATCCCAGTACCTCCCAGGGATGATGTGCCTCTACCATCGAGCACTTCTCCTTCCCTAGGAATTCAATCGGTCGCAAAAAAAAACAAGGTGTCAACTTTCTCTATGAAGCAAACCTCCACATCGGGTGACTAGAAGGGGGAGCGTAACGGTACTCGCCCCAGAACCAGAAGTCCACCCAAGCTGAGTGGCTCACTCGATCTGACTGCTCACGCATTACTATGATAGAGTACGCCTTGAACAACAAAATATAAGAGTCAGGAGACACGTCAGGATCCATCGAAACCTCCAAAGTAGGCACCTCCTCTTGATAATAACTCTGAACCTCCGGGCATCCAGAGATAATGTGCATATTATGAAAGGTGATCTCGATCTCCCCCGCTCCAGTCAATAAGGTGTTGCTGTCTAGACACCACAGCTCACAAAGGTCCCGGTATATACTGTCCGATCGACTGTACTCTCGACAGGCCGGTGTCAAGAACTTTACCAAGCACTCCATCCCCTGCTCAGCCTCCAAGGCGCCTGACAACTATCACATCCAATCCTTGAAAGCCACCAAGATGCATGACATCCCCGCGTGGCCGAATCTCTACATCCCATCATGTGCAGCAAGAGCATATCTTCAAAGCCACAAAAGGGGTGGGAACTGACCATCATGGTGGAATGGCAACTCCAAACTCGGTCAAATAATCTACCACAAGGACCCCTCATCGGTGAGAATACACTCACCTAACTTCGACACACGGTAAGAGCCGCCCGCAACACCATCCTCTTGGATCCACACGTGGGTCAAAACTTGGAGCGTTGACAGCCGAGCATCCTTCCTAGAAGTCTGGTATTGAAAAACTTGTGCAAAAGGGAAACGAAGATGCGTACTCCTATGGGAGACCGCATCGACGACCCATCCAGACGACGGAACGCTCTTGTAATGGTAAACCCTAGGGAAAGAAAGGAAAAAGGCACAAATCAGGCACATACAAGTTACAAGTAAAGCAAGTTCAAAAAAAAAAAGAAGCCAAAACCACAAAAAAGGAAAGGGGCTACACCCCATAGCCCCTCCCTAACTTCAGCACGCACGCACTCGGCCACTACTGCCTGTGCCCGTGCCAGCCAGCCACCCGGCACCGCTACTGTATGCACCCATGCCGTCCGTGCTAGCCGACTACCTCGCGCCCGTGCTAGCTAGCCACCCCACGCCACTGATCGTTTGCAGCCCACACCCGTACCGGTCCCCCGCATCCATGCTCAGCTTCACCCATGCCCATGCTGACCTCCACGCCATCCTAGCCATCCCTCATTGTCCCAATGACATCGTGGGGAAGAAGAAAAGAAAGAAGGAAAGGAAGATGCACTTCGCCCACGGGTTCGCATCCTCCACGCCTCGTCAGACTTCTCGTCTCCTCGAATTCCTCATGGCGACCACCTTTACCTTCACATCATTGTTGAGAGACAAGAAACCCTAAACGAGTTGCCCTAGCTCTTCCTCTCTCGCCAACGCTTAAACAAAAGATGAGGGAAATAAAAAAGGTGGGGCTCTTAAATAAACATATAAGGACAAGTGCTACGCGTTTCCCACAGTCGTACTCATCCTTGAGGGGGCATTTGTGGGCATCAAAATTAGCTCATGAATAAAACTCGGCCCACGAAGCCCGGCCCATGTACAACGGCCCATAAAGGAAAATGGCTAAACCCAACTTGGATGGACCCAAGTGGGCCTACCCCATGCAAGCAGGGTCCACCGGGTTCACCCAAGCCTAAAAAGGGTTCGGACGGGCTCACCCAAAAGTTGGGCCCATCGGCCCCTTCATGCAAACTATGGCCCCCTCCTCTATGAGGAGGTACGATCGGCCAAAAAAATAAAAGAAAAATAACATAAAAAATAAATAAAAAGAAAAGAAAAGAAAAGAAAAGGAAATAAATCAGCCTTGTGCGGGGGAGATAGTATGAACGTCTACACAAACAGTGGATTCACGTTGATCCTTCGATCTGACGGACAAGATGAAAAGTCATGTCATCATCGATTAAATATACAAAGATGGCTTATATCCCAAAATATTGAACCATATCTAGCCCATAACCGTATGATACAAAAAGGAAAAGGGATAGTGCTTGCTTTCCCCTGAAAAAGAAAGATAAATCCCAATGGTTATGGGGAGAGATATTCAAGGGATTCAAAAATAGCAACCATATCTCACTCATCCTCTCCCCTTCTCCTAAAAATAGAGGGGTAGGGGGATGGCTTCAAAGGTCGTAAGTTAGAGACGGGAAGGCTCTGCAAAGAAAGAACCTCGTTCTCGATGACCGAAGGCTTCACAAGACATGGGCAAGTACATCGATCCCACAAGAATGACTTAGCTCACAAAAGTCCTCATCAATGTGAAGATCTTGCATAGAAGATCAAAGCGTCAACTCTGTTCACGAAGAAGAGAGCTCAGAAAAGAAGACACAAAGTTGGCACCACCCCATCATTTTCAACAAACCTTCAACTCCAAAAATACCAAAGAAGCTCGGAGAAGAAGATCAAAGCGGTGCCACACCCATTGTCTTCAACAAACATTCGCTCCATTCATGAAGAAAAAAGCTTGGAGAAGGATACCCAAAGCGGTGCCACACTCATCATCTTCAACAAACATCCGCTCCATTCACAAAGAAAAAAGCTTGAAGAAGGATACCCGAAGCGGAGCCACACTCGTCATCTTCAATAAATATTTGCTCCATTCACGAAGAAGATAGCATAGAGAAGGATACCCGAAGCGGTGCTATACCTGTCACCTTCAACAAAGCCTTCAACTCTGATTACGCCAAATACACCCGTAGAAGAAGCCGATGCTACAACCGTTGTACGGAGATCGGTGCCACACCCGCCATCTTCAACAACAAAGTCGATGCTACAAGAGTCATATAGAGATCGGTGCTATATCTTTCATCTTCAACAACAAAGCCGATGTTATAACCATCGCATGAAGATTGGTGTTATAGTTGTCGTCTTTAACAATAAAGCCGATGCTATAATCGTTGCACGGAGATTGGTGCTACACCCACCATCTTCAATAAAGCCAACACTGTAGCCGTCATATGGAGATTGACTGTTAAACCCACCATCTTCAATAACAAAGCCAACGCTACAACTGTCGCATGAAGACAGACGCTATACCTGCCGTCATTAAAAGAGGCCTTCAACTCCGATCATGCCAAAGATGCTTAGAGAAGAAAAAGAACAAAGCCAACACCACAATCATCACCACCAAATCAAAGCCAGAGGAATAAGAAGACTTGGAGAAATCGCCATCATCATTCAAGGTGAATATCAAGCCAAAGCCAAGTAAAGAAAGAGCTACGCACGTGCTAAAGTCACATGCGTGCTAAAGCTAAGCAACTACGAAGGATTATGAGCAAAGTAACATACTTTCTAGCCGATACGACATGAAGTTTAGAAGAATGAAAGCATCGCAAGCCTCTACCCCTTCTACGTTCAAGCACAAATGCCAAAGCTACGCCGACGCTAGAGCTACGCTAAAGCAACATCGTGTCAGGCACAAGAAGCTAAAGCCAAATATAAAGCTAAGCTAGAACTAGACACAAGAGAAAATCCAAAGTTATGCTCGCGCTAAAGCTACGCACGTGTTAATGTAGCCACGCACGTTAATGCCAAGCAACTACAAAGGATTACGAGCAAAGCAATACACTTTCTAGTCGATACGATGTGAAGTCCGAAAGAACAAAAGCACCACAAGTCTCTACCCCTTCTACTTTCAAGCGCTAACGCCAAAGCTAAGTCGATGCTAGAGTTATGCTAAAGTCAAGGTAGACGCCAGATGCCAGAAGCCGAAAGCCAAAGCCGAAGGTGAAAGCAAGATCAACGCCGCGAAACTGATGATCAAGGACACCGAGGTCCAACAAGAGCTGAGAGACACGAAGATCAAGTCACGATACCAAAAATACCTAGCCAAGAAAGCGCGAAGCACGGAAGGGACAAAAGTAAAGGCCAAAACCACTCGACTTCTTAAGAAACCCAAAACTTTGTAAAGACCTTTGTCCTGAGCAACTCCTTCAGAGCTCTAACACGAAGTAACGTGGAGACGCAGATCAAAGGGACCCTCTAGAGGATCTCTCCCACAATCTCCTAATCAAACCTTCACTAGACCCAGCTCACCACCCCCGAGCACCGAAAACCGGCTTGTAATCTTATGTTACACAATAAAGACAGATGGATTTTGATTCTCATAAGGGAAAAAACCGACAAAGAAGCATAAGCAAGCGATGGTGGAAAGGGCGAGGAGTACGAGTACCCGTTGCTAGTGATTGGCAAGAAGCCGGAGGCCGATAAGTTCGTGCCGGAGTTGTGCAAGGGGTTTCGGAAAAACCATAGGTGCCCAATAATGCGGTGATCTCTGAACCAGTTAGATACAACAATAAACATACGATAATTCGAGCATATGGCATAGCTTAAAATGATTACAATGCCCCTCCCTATTTGGTTCTTCTTATAAAAAGAGGTCCTATTTTGTAGTTTTGAAACTTAAATAATCTTGATAGGTAGTTTTCCCAAAATTATTTTAGTTTTTTTTTTTTTGTATAAAATGAATATGAAATGCCAGGCAACCTATTTTATTAACATCAAATGCCTCGTATTTCCAACAGATAGTTCAGTTGGGAAGACATGAAATCCATGGTCTTGGTAATTCTCTCATTCTTGTGGCAAGTTTTGATCTTCGGTTTATCTTAAGTTGGTGCACTAGCAAGTAATGTATTGACCACATGGACCCTACCACACAAAAAAATGCCTACAATTTAGAAGGATTCTTTTATAAATACTTAAATCTCTAATATGATGTTTCTGTCCTTTCCATTATTCAATTAAGATTTAAAATAATAAATTACACATAGACCCCCATTGTTTGACCAAATATCACTTTCACCCCATCTTTGAAATCCTACAAATATCCCCGTGGAGTTTTGGTTCCTTGCACAGACGCCTCCTTTGAGGGGGTGAAAGTGCTCCTAAGAGAGGGTGTTTGTGATATGTTTTAAAACTATAGGATGGCATCTGTAGGGTTTAAAACATAATGAGGTCAAACTGATATTCGATCAAACTACATGGGTCGTTGTGCTATTTGCCCCATCATTTTGAATACCGGATTCAATCGGATGGTTCGGCCAGAACTGAAACATGTTTTGGATAGGTATTAAAAAAGACGGTCCATTTGTAAAATTATATTAAAAAATAAATTATGTTATGAAAGGGTGTGTCTGTCCGACGCCATAACCACCATGTGGGAAGAGTTGTGACCCTCTATGGAAAGGTGTTCCTTTTCGAAAGAGTTGTGTCCTTTCAGAACAGTTATGTCTCTTTAGAAGAGTTGTCTCTTCAAAAGAGTTGTCTCTTGCGAAGAGTTACATAGAACTCTATATATATGTACCCCATTGTGTATTGAATTTCAATTGAACGAGAATATTTTAGTGGTGGTTTCTCTCTTACGTGATCTCTTTTTCTCTTTGGATTACAACACGTTATCAGCACGATCTCGCTCACGAAAAAAAGATCGCATAGAAAGAAGAACGAACCTTGTGGTAATAATCCTCCACAGTGACAATCTCCTCGCAAGGTACACCTCGAACCATCTAAGAACGTACCCAAGCAATGTCCGCCCGAGCGGTTGTAATAACCGCCTGAGCGGTTTGGTAACAATTAGCTCGCGAACCAATGTTTCGGTTGGGTATTAAGGGTACTTCGATCCTTATAAGTCCAGGCCATAAATCTATGTTTTATTTATGGTAAACATCTTTTTAGTTCTATAAGAATTTGTTAACTTATTTGTGATATATGAATACCTATTTATGAATATTTTATTTGGCACAATTACATAGATACAATATGTCGAACTTAACAGAACTTGAGTTCATCGTACTTGATATTTTTGAAAAGAATTACCTATCTTGAATTCTAGATGCTGAGATTTATCTCCATACGAAAAACCTTGGTGAAACAATCAAAGAAGGAAATGAAGCATCCCAGCAGGATCGTGCCAAAGCTTTGATTTTCCTTCGTCTTCATCTACACAAGGGTCTGAACTGAATATCTCACTGTGAAAGATCAACAACTCCTTTGGAATACCCTGAGCAAGAGGCATGACCACCTGAAGACGGTCATTTTACCCAAGGCTCGTTATGAATAGATATACTTATGCCTACAGAACTTCAAGACTATTGTAGAATATAACTCTGTATTATTTAATATAACTTCTCAACTGAAGTTATGTGGGGAGAAGATCACTGATGATGATATACTGGAGAAGGCATTCTTCGTATCTCATGCCTCTAATGTGCTCTTGCAACAACAATATAGAGAGAGCAGATTCCAGAAGTATTCTGCATTGATTTTATGTCTTTTTGTTGCTGAATAAAACAATAAACTCTTATTAAAGAATCATAGATCCCATCCCACTGGCTCACTTTTCATACTGGAAGCTAATAAAATTAACTTTCATAGTCGTGGAAGAGACTGAGACCATAAGAATATTCATGGATGTAGACGTGGGCATAGGCACTGGAACGAACATGGTCGTCATAGTCATGGACATAGTCATTATAATCAAGACCAGAAAACTGATGATACCATAAATAACACCCAGATGAAGAAGTGCCAAAATGATGACATTGATTGTTACCGATGTGGAATGATTGGATATTGGTATCATACCTGTCATATGCCGAAGTATTTGGTTAACCTATATCAGACTTTGATAAAAGAAAAAGAAAAAAAAGTCGAGATAAATTACATCAATCAATCTACCTCGGAGACAGGATCGACTCATTTAGATGCCTCAGACTTCTATAAAAATTCAGATTTACTATAGGAGGATTGCCTTACTGATATGATGAATAACTGAGCCAGAAGCTCATTCTATGACATTTATATATTTCAAACTATATAACTCTTATGTTTGCAATCGATTGTAATAATTTATATTTAGTCTATTTTATTTTATCTATTAGACTCTTGTTCTTGCAAAGCAATTATAATATTTATTTAGTTTATTTGCTATAAACATGTAATCATCTCAAGGGCATAAACGATTTGATGTAAAGTTTAGATATGTCATCCAAACCCGAGATGGATAAAAAATGATTTGTGCTTAATAGACTCTACTACCACACACACAATCCTGAGAGACCCAAAGTATTTCTCTCACCTGACATTAACTATAAGTAATATCCATACAATATCGGGTTTTGCTAATTTAATTGAGGGCTCTAGAATAGCAACCATCGTCTTAGTGGGAGGGACGATTTTATACTTTGATGATGCCTTGTATTCATCTAGATCCAGAAAAAATCTATTAAATTTCTGGATCTAGATGAATGCCTTGTGTTAGCTCGAGCTGTTGGTCGCACTGGCTCTTTGTCAGAAGGGCAATTCTTGAGATCATGACCTTTTCGAGAAACTTGATCATCCTCAACCTTAATCTCTCGCTGGATCCGATCGAAGAGTGTTCCGAGCAAGGTAGGGGGATTACGGATGAGGTCGTTGTAGATATGGAGGTTATTGCGCAGGGTATTTTGAAATGACAGCATGATCGCCTCGTCGTCGAGGTGACGCTCGGAGAGCGCTAAGTGCCCATTCCGAAATCTCCAAGTAAACTCTCGTAGGGTTTCATTCGAACCCATACGTAACCGGTAGAGAGAATCCAGCTTCTTCTCCAGCTTGAGGTTCAGCTGGTAATGCTAGACGAAGAGGTCTGCCAGGTCCCCGGATAGGTTTATGGAGCCTGTAGGAAGATTATGATACCAATCTAATGACATGTCATCCAGGCTGCCGGCAAAGGTGCAGCACAAAACCTGGTTGTCATGGTCGTGCGGTGTCAACGCTTGCTTGAAGGCGATGACATGCAGCATCGGGTCTCCAATAAGGCAGTTGAACTTGGGGAGAGTTGGGGTTCTCCAGCTCCGAGAAAATTGGGCCCGAAGAATTTGTTGATGAAGTGACCCTTCGGAGATGTGGTCGTTCTTGCAGTCGCCTCTTTGGTCGGAGAGGCACCTCAGAGGTTGGGGAGGAAGGCAAGATTCAGAAACCTTCCTTTCCTGGCGATGCTCGACTAGAGCTCGATCGTAGCTGGCATCTGACAGAGTTTCGAGGCGATGTCCTCCGTTGCGGACCTCTCTCCGACCGCAGGGGTCGGAGGATTATTCAGAGCTGAGAGGCTCAGGATGACAAGTTGACTCGTCAAGACGCTCCCAGGCTGTCTGTCTAGGAGGAAGAGGCAAGGGTCCCCCTCTGAGAGGGCTCGAGGGACCGTCGGGAGGTGTTGATGACATACCGTCTAGAAGAAGCAGGGGATGGGTTAGGCGATCGGCGGAGGTTTGATCCGTCACTGATATCGGCGGCTGACCAAGGGAGGTTAGCTCCAACTTTGATAGCAACCTGTCGAAGGGAATCCCTCTCAACTATAAGAGCAGCATTCTGGTTCATTAGAGTGAGGAGTTGGAAGTCCTTGGCTATGATTTGGGATGTTTCTTAAGGATCAGCGATGGGGAAAGCGTGCACTTTCTCTTGGCGTTGAAGAGTCGGGTCAGCAAGTTGAGGAGACTATCGAGGTTGAGCCTGAATGGCGCGATCCATTGACTGGAGACTCTTTGAATTAACAAGTTGTTGCTCAGGGTGTTGACTTGTTATGAATCGATGACTCATTGAGCGAGTAGTCGGATGTTGGGCATCGGGATGAATATTACTTCCCTCTGGCTGGTCCACTGGTCGTGTCTTTGCCATTTAGGTGTAGCGATGGAGATAGACGGATTGCTCGGCAATCGGTAGCTACTCGTTTGACCGAAGGAGCTGGGAAGCCTGAAGGTCACAAGTTGATAGGATTTATTTCACAGATGGTGCCAAACTGTGGGAGAGGATTTCGGCCATCATACGTAATCTCCCTCCAACAGTCGATTGAAAGTTTGACCCTTGGGGATGTGGCGCACTTCGAAGCGCTAAGTTATCTCGTGCTTAGCTATCACGCTAACACTGCAGAGTAAAGAGAGAGAGAGAGAGAAAAAGTTGACACAAAGTGTGATGATAGAGTTCGGTCGTAGCCTACGTCTCCGTGCGATAAGACGCAACTTTTGAATCCACTATCTCTTGTTCAAAAGTAGAGCTACTCTCGACAGGCCGAGGAGTGTTTTTTAAAAGTAGACAGATGGTGGAATAATCTCAGAGGCAATCTAAAAATCAGAAAGCTCGAGGAGCTCTGGAAAAAAGAAAATAGGATTTTGGTCTAGAATTCTGGATCTCGAATGATTTACAGGGTTGGCTATTTATAGAGATTTGGTTTATGGAAAATTTTTTGGGAATATTCTCAAGTATATCACAGGTTTTGGTAAATTATAGGGAGGCATTCATTAGAACCCAGACAGTGTGCACGACCCCAGGCAGGGCTGCGGACCCATTGTCGTCTTCGTGGGCCCCAAGCAGGGCTATGGGTCCCACTATCGTCTTCGTGGGGCCAAGGCATGGCTGCGGGTTTCACTATCGTTTTCATGGGCCCCAGGTAGGGCTGTGGGTTTCACTGTCGTCTTTGTGGGTCCCAAGCAGAGTTGCGGGTCTTAGTGTTGTCTTTGTGGGTCCCAGGCAGGGCTGCGGGTCCCGCTATCAGGCGGTAGCCAGATTTTGCACACACACTACTCATGCAGTTTTTTGGTGCCATCGTGTGAAAGAAGTGTTGATTTTGCTTCCTCTTCAAGGCAATGCCCCAACGTTTATCCAGGAATGGTGTACCATGATTTATGAAGCCTTGGTTGAAAAGAACCGTGACAAGCCGCAGAGCAGTCTACTGATTAATGCGGTTTGGAGCATATGGCTCGAGCGTAACAAAGAGCTTTTTGAGGGAAGTTTCAAGAACCCTCTTGTGGTTGCTAGGACTTGTGTCATTCATTCCAATGAGTTTTTAGTAGCTAATGGTGGTTTTGTTTGTTTGAAAGTTCGATGACCTACAATAGAACCAATTTTCTTCAGATGGATTCCGCACTGATCGAGATGAAGTGAAGCTGAACTTTGATGGGGCTCTCAGTCAGGGCCTATGCACGGGTGTTGCGGGCTTCATTTTGATAGATCACAATTGAGACATGCGACCCCAATCCGGATCTCATCGGTGATTGGTATGGAGGCTAGAGCTCTGTGGAAGGGGCTTAAGGTGACGTTCACTTCCAGATGGAGGGCTACATTATGAATTGAAAGCGACTCTACTACTATCATCAATTGGATCAATAATGGATACGGCGATCATTACCTCCTTAATGATATAGGGCAATGATTCAAGGTCTAACAGCGCTAAGGATCTTCCATGTTTACCATGAAGCTAATACGACGAAGGATTGGGCAGCGAATTTTGAAAAGCTTATGGTGAATACTTGCATTTGGACATATAACTTTTCATTGGTGTTAACCAACATGATACGGTTGGATGTGTCGGCGTGTGTGTATCTTGTTTTATTTAATGTCAATTATCTAGCTTATCAGACAAAAAAAGTTGCTCTCCATACGAACGGTAGGTAATAAATACCACGTTGTTCACGCACATACAAAAAAATTTTCGAGTCTCCTCTAATTGGTCAGCCCCGGTCGGTGGGCCCGGCGCACATCTCAGCGCATCCAGGCCGGAGTACGATTCACTTCTGATTGCTCGCCATTATGTGGCTGTGGGCCCGGCGCACATCACAGCCGCATGCAGGCCGGAGTACGATTCTCTTCGGATTGACCGCCATCGTGTGGCTGTGATGCGAATGGGCCCACCGACCGGCTGATCCACTGGATAATATCGGTACTAAAAAGCAATTTATATCTGAAGATAGCACGTTCCCCACGGGAATCACCTCCGCTCGGTGGACGGAAGAGAGTCTCGCCGGCGGCCAATGAGATGCACGTGGGTTTTACACACGATCAGGAATCTCTGCTACACAGAATCACTCGGTTCGCTCGGCCGGGGCCCAGCGTGAGGGCAGCTGGGAAGGCACCCAAAAAAATTTTTATCGCACTAAAGCTCCAATGGACCTACATCAAACGGCTGTGATATTGCCACGTCATAAATGTATTGGATTGAAAAAAAAGGACGAACAACTTAAGGCCTACCTCGAAGGGCTTTTTTTAATATTATTAAAAAAATAAATATTTAACTAAATAGTGGTTGACCAAAACTATTTATCAATCTAGCGTTCTAACGGTCACGTGGTATATATATATATATATATATATATATATATATATATATATATATATATATATATATATATATATATATATATATATATATATATATATATAGAGAGAGAGAGAGAGAGAGAGAGAGAGAGGAATGATTAGGTGTCTGTAGACACACGAATTTCGTCGGACCCGAACCCGACTTACGTGTGCCGACGCGGATGCAGACCCGACACGCGGACCCAACTCGCGCGCGCAGACGTGGATGCAAACCCGACACGCGGACCCGACTCGCGTGCGCCGACACGGACTCGGACCCCGCCTCAAGAGGGGCCGGCCCCTACTAGGGTCCGAACCCTATAGGGCCGGCCCTAGTGGGGACCGAACCCCATGGAGAGGCCGGCCGGCCCTGCAAGGAAAGGGAAGAAAAAAGAAAGAAAAGAAAAAAAGAAAGAAAAGAAAAAGGAAAGAAAAGAAAGGAAAGAAAAGAAAAAGGAAAGAAAAGAAAAGGAAAGAAAAGAAAGAAAAGGAAAAAAATACCGCCATGCGCGGGGGGAGGTAGCGTATGACGTCTGCACACACGCGGATCTGCGCCGATCCCTCGATCCGACGCACAAGACGAAGCGCCCGATCGCCATCGATTTCGTGCGCAAAATCCAGCCATAATTGCACCCGCTAGAAAAGGAAAACAACTAAATGTTATTCCCTTCATCAATGGATGAATAAAATCCGGGTAATTATGAGAGAGATACAAAAGGGATTTAAAATTAAAGAGTTCCCATATCTCTCTCCCCACCTCTTTGCCTATAAATAGAGGGGGTGGGGGAAGGAAAAAATGGTCGAAGATTGAAGACAAAGCGCGGGAGCTCTGCAAACGAGGAGACGCTTCTTCACCGACCCAAGGCTTCACGAGGCACAGTCAAGCCTGTCCCGAGGGATCGGCTTACTGAAAGTCCTCATCAACGTGAAGACCCTTGCACACGAAGATCATCCCTTCGACTCCGTGCACGAAGAAGAAAGCTCGGAGAAGAAGAACCCTTCGACTCCGAAGACGCCAGAAGCAAAGGCCGGAGAAGAAGAGGAGCGGCACTACCCCGTCGTCTCCAACAAGCTTCGACTCCGATCAAGCCCAAAAGCCCGGAGAAGAAGAGGAGCGGCACTACCCCGTCGTCTCCAACAAGCTTCGACTCCGATCAAGCCCAAAAGCCCGGAGAAGAAGAGGAGCGGCACTACCCCGTCGTCTCCAACAAGCTTCGACTCCGATCAAGCCCAAAAGCCCGGAGAAGAAGAGGAGCGGCACTACCCCGTCGTCTCCAACAAGCTTCGACTCCGATCAAGCCCAAAAGCCCGGAGAAGAAGAGGAGCGGCACTACCCCGTCGTCTCCAACAAGCTTCGACTCCGATCAAGCCCAAAAGCCCGGAGAAGAAGAGGAGCGGCACTACCCCGTCGTCTCCAACAAGCTTCGACTCCAATCAAGCCCAAAAGCCCGGAGAAGAAGAGGAGCGGCACTACCCCGTCGTCTCCAACAAATCCTCGATCCCGATCAAGCCCCAAAGCCCGGAGGAGAGAAGCGAAGCGTCATCACCCCAGCGTCTTCGATAAACGCCTGCCCCATCCACGAAGAAGAAAGCCTGGAGCAGATCGTCTGAAGCGTCGCTACCCTCGTCGTCTTCATCAACAAAAGCCGACGCCACAACTGTCGCACGGAGATCGGTGCTACCCCCACTAACTTCGAAAGCATTCTTCGACTCCGATCATGCCAAAGAAGCCCGGAGAAGAAGAGAAGTACAGTCGACACGCAAATCGTCGAAGCACTGAAGAAGTAGCCCACGTCGTTCGAAGAAGAAGATCGAGTTGACGCTGAAGCTAAAGCCAACGCAAGAAGCCAAAGTAAAGCCCCAGTAAAGCCCGCGCCAAAGCAACGCAAGTGCCAAAGCCAAGCGACTACGCCGGCCATGAGCAAAAGCACCGCACGTTCTAGCCGATACGACGCGAAGTCCGGAAGAACGAAAGCATCGCAAGTCTCTCCCAGCTACGTCCAAGTGCAAGCGCCGAAGCAAAGCAAAAGCCAGAGCCACGCCGGAGCCAAGCCAAAGCCAAAAAGCCAAAGCCAAAGCCGACGCCAAAATCTCGATCGACGCCGCGAACCGACGATCAAGGACACCGAGGTCAAGCAAGGAACGAGGAAGACGCGAAGACCGAGGAACGAAGCCGAAAACCCCCTAGCCGAGAAAGCGCGAAGCACGGAAGGGACAAAGCAACGGTGGACATTCCTTAGCCTCTCCAAAACCCTCTCCCTGTAAAACCCCTGTCCTGGGCAGCCCCTTCAGAGCTCTCGCACGAACACCACGTGGAGACGCGGATCAAAGGGATCCCCCAGAAGATCTTTCCCACAATCCCCTGATCAAAACTCGCCGCAACCCGGACTCGCTACACCCGAGCAACCCGGGTCCCGGCCACAATTGTAATCTCGTGTGATTCGCAATAAAGATGACCCGCGCTTTTTTCCGCGTCCACAGATTTCTGGCACTCCCGGTGGGACCTCTTCTCCTTTCATCCGTACGGTTGAAGAAGCTGCTTGAAGTTTGCAATGGCCGGAACAAACAACGATGCGTTTGCTCCAAGCCTCTCACCAATCGCCGAGTCTCCTCTACTCCGACACGGTGATCCAGTAAATCCGGAGGGTGATGCTCCTCCAATGGTGCGCGTCTACACTCGGCGTACACGGACTCTCGCGGACGTCTTCGTGCCAGAAGCTACTACCGAAGATGCTCGCCAAAGCGCCGACGAGGCCCTGGTGCTTGAAGAAACGAGCCTCGATCCTGGAGTCCATGTCCAGAAGTTTGGGGAGGACCAGCCCCAACCCCGAACCCATTCGGGTTCTCCGGCAGACGTTGCACCTCCTCTGCAGGGGGCAAACGTTAATCATCAGCCAGAAGCAAGTCGGCGTAACTACATCTCTGATGATGACGGCGAGGATGCGAACATGCAACACCGAGATGTTCTCAGTCACCACCCTCCGTCCGCTCTTCAGCTACAAGTCATGCAGATGAGCGAGCATATGGCGCAAATTACTCGGCTAATGGAGGAGAAGGATCGTCACATCAACACTCTGCTCCAAAAGCTAAGCGCAAAGGATGCTTCACCAGTCGGCCAACCCGTCGCTTCTCCAGTAGCCGCTCAAGTTCCGTCTTCAACTCCCGCTCCACAAGAGATTGTTCCGACGATTCAAGCAGTTACTCCAGCGCTCTCCTCGGCTCCCGTCCCAGTGGAAGTCATCTCCCCGACGCCAGCCTCGGTGGCCACTCAACCTCCGGCAACGGCAACGATGAATGCTCAGCAAGTCCAAGCGTTGATAGCCGACATGATGCGTTCCCACGGCAGTAGCCTTCCTCCGATCACGGCGGCATACTCGAAACCCTACACTACAAGGATCCAGCAGCTACGCTTCCCAGTCGGATTCCAGCCGCCAAAGTTTCAGCACTTCGATGGAAAGGGAAATCCGAGACAGCACGTCGCCCACTTCATCGAGACCTGCAATAATGCCGGCACATATGGCGACGAGATGGTGAAGCAATTCGTCCGCACCCTCAAAGGCAACGCGTTCGACTGGTACGTTGATCTTCCTGCAGGGACCATCGACAACTGGGACCAGATGGAAAGGGAGTTCCTCAATCGCTTCTACAGCACCAGACGTACAGTCAGTATGACCGAACTCACCGCCGTCAAGCAAAGGAAGGATGAGCCAGTGATCGACTACATTGACAGGTGGAGGAACCTCGCGCTGAATTCACGAGACCGCTTGTCTGAAGACTCGGCCATCGAGATGTGCACCCAAGGCATGCACTGGGGTCTGCTCTACATCCTCAAAGGTATCAAGCCTCGGTCTTTCGAAGAACTCGCAACTCGGGCTCATGACATGGAACTCAGCCTAGCAAACCGCGGGGAATCGAAGAACAAGGATTTCTTGAAGATAGAAAAGAAGGACAAGCAACCGGCAACGAAACCGAAACAAGTCAATGTTGCTGACGTCGCTTCAACCTCCAAGCCGCTCAAGATCGGTGGCAAGCCAGATCAGAAGAAGGGCGCCGCCATACCGCCGCCTCCGCCTCCGAGACAAAGGATGACTCTAGAGGAGCTCGAAGCCAAGGAGTACCCTTTCCCAGACTCGGAAGTCTCCTCTATGTTCGACCAACTGCTGCAAGAGAAGATGATAGATCTCCCTCCTTCGAAGAGGCCCGAGCAGATGCATCGCGTCGACGACCCTCTCTTCTGCAAATACCACCGGATGGTGAGTCATCCTATCGAAAGATGCTTCGTCTTCAAGGAAAGAATCATGGCGCTCGCAAAGCAAGGAAAGATAGAGATCGACTCCGGGGAGGTTGCTACGGCCAACATGACGTCCATCACCTTCGGCTCCTTCTCGCCAGTACTCGTCGCTGCTCGGCGAAGCATGCCCAAATTGCGCATCAACCGTCAAGCTCCAATCGCTAAGTTAACTTCCCGTTCGAAAGTCTCGAAGCGACGTCGACGTACTCCCGCACTCATCGAGGAGGAAACACCGCTGCCCTGGGGGCAATCATCGCTCACGCCAGCACCTCTTCCAAGCAATGCTGCATCCCAATACGCTCTCCAGAAAAGACACGAGCAAGGAGGTCCAGAAGTCGGTCTGCTGGGCCAGCCTTCGGGGAAGTTCGACTATTACGTCCTCTACTCAAGGCCTCCGTCCGTTCCAATCAACAAAATCAAGCCCACCGGCTGGGAATCGGAAGACACGCCAGTAGAGCCTCGAGAAGAGCAAGTCCATTCCAGTCAAGCTATGTCCCAACGCGCTCTTCGGGAAAGATACGAGCAAGGAGATCCGGAAGTCGGTCTGCTAGGCCAGCCTTCAGGGAAGTTCGACTATTACGTCCTCTATTCAAAGCCTCTATTGGTTTCAGCGGAAGAAATCAAGCCCACCGGCTGGAGATCGGAAGACGAGTCAGTAGAGCCTCCAGAAGAACAAATACCTCCGAGGGAACCAGTTGCTGCTGTCGACCATCATCCTAGCGGAGGGGAATCCACCGACGAAGAAGCATGGGTCATGCTACCGCGGCGGCGAAAGCCATGGCAAGAAAAGAAGCTCAAGCAAGACCGTGTGATGAGGGGATTCACCAAGCGGAAGACCTACAAGAAGAAAAGCAAGACTCCGGAAAGGAAGGCGTTCAAAGTGCCGCCAGCAAGCCAAGACGATATCCTTCAGCAGAGTCTTCCAGAGCCGACAACTTTGCAAGAGTTCTTCCCAGATCACTTCCTCCCAGCGGACCAACATATCAAGGTGTCTTGTTGCGTGGTCGAAGTCCATGAGGCGTCGGAAGGAAAGAACGAAAGCAAAACTTCTGGAGAAGGCGACTCCGCAGATGAGGGAGACGATTCTGACGAAGGGGGCACTGCCTCTCACGATGAAGCGATCTTGCACATGCCGCTCGTAGAGGCTTTGCATCTTCCGAAGAAGGCTCGCCTGGCCATGGCGGCGGCCTTAGCCGATCCAGATAGCTACAAAAGGAAAAGGAAGGACGACCAAAAGCGCAAAGCTGTAGCCTCGTGTGATGCGACGATAACCTTTTCAGATGAGGACCTGCAACTCGGGACGCGATTGCACAACCGGCCTCTTTACGTCTCGGGATACATCAAGGAGAAGCCAGTGAACCGAATCTTGTTGGACTGTGGCTCTGCCGTCAACATCCTGCCCATCCAGACAATGCGGCAACTCGGCATCACCGACGACCAGCTCTCACCAAGTCAATTGGTCATTCAAGGCTTCAACCAGGGCGGACAGTCCACCGTCGGAATCATTCGTTTGAAGCTTTCCATCGGCCCGCTGGATACAACGGTCCTCTTCCACATCATCGATTGCCAGACGTCATATCGCCTCCTGTTGGGAAGACCATGGCTGCACGAGAACGGCATCATGGTATCCACTTGGCACCAGTGCCTCAAGTACTACGAAGAAGGCGTGGAGAGGTGCATAGTTGTGGATGACAAGCCATTCAACGAGGCCGAGGCACACCTGGCCGACGCTAAGTTCTACCAAGCAAAGGGCCTGGTCGCGGAAGTTCTGCCAGCTAAAGCTCCTCGAGCCCAAAATATTGAAGAAGTGAAGCAGGACAAGACTCCTCTTCCCGCAAATCCGGCACTACTCTCCGACGAGGCAAGACTCAAGGTCCAAGGAACGCCGAAACCTGGGCGAAGGATGCGCATCAGCTTCGAGCCAAGAGCAATGCAACATACCCCGTTGCCAATCCAAACGGCGCCTGTCCTGCGTCTCGTGCCTCAGTGGCTCCGAAAATCCGAGCGATCGCCTTCTACTCCGACAAGGAAGCTGGCCCCGTCGTTATCTCAGGCCAACGTCATCACTTTGCAAGAAATGACGGTGCCATTACCTAGCCTGACGGAAGCTCCGAACCCAAGTAGACCCGTCAAATCAGCAAACCTCGAGCAACTCGGATTCAAGCCGAAAGGGAGTTGGGGGCAAAATGCTGCCAAGTTGCTGTTCAGAGCCGGCTACAACGAGGAAAGCGCCATGGGCACACTTCCACCAGCAGCAACTCCACATGGGATGACGAGAACTCAAGCTCGGCTGTTTCAAAACGGAGAACAAATTCCCCCGAACCGCCGAGGCATCGGCTCCAGTCAAGCTCCGTTGGTCATCAGAACCGCAGCAAAGAGGACCTTCACCTCGAACTACATCGAGGCAATGATAGTGGATGAAGCAGCTGAAGGATCGACAATCTCCGATGCACTCTCTGCCTACCTCAGCCATCCAGGAAGCAGGAGAAGACGACGACGGGCTCGATGCCAAGCCTTGTTCCGGAAGCAAACCAGAGGCGATAAAGATTGGTCGAATAGAAAACGCACATCTGTCTTCGAGAGGCTCAGGCCAGTCAAACAATCAAAGAAGAAGTCGGCATTCGATCGTCTGGGGATGCCAATCGAGGACTTTGTCTCAACACCCACCCACCCACCCATGGCTGCCGTCAATCATATCTCTATTACGGATCCCGACAACGGTGAAACTTCTACTTCGGACGACGAGTTGCCCGACGCCCCGCCAGTCCTCGAAGAAGGGGGGCAGTCCACCGTTGATGACTCAAAGAAAGGGGGCAGTCCAAGAAGACGACGACGACATACTTCTTCAGTGCCTAGGGCCAAATCCTTACTGTCTTGGGGGCAACCGTCTCTCATGCAAGCACTCCCTCTTCCAAACGAAACTACGTCCCGGCACCTGCTCAAAGCTAGAGACAAACAAAGAAACCCCGAAGTCAACCTGCTAGGCCAACCATCGGGCAAAATTGACTATTATGTCCTCTACTCCAGGCCTCTTTCGATTCCAAATGAAGAAATCAAGCCAACCAGCTAGGGATCAGAAGATGAATCGGTACAGTCTCTAGAAGTGCAAGTCCTTTCGATCAAAGAAGTGCCTTCAGTTGCAGCACCAGTTCTTCACCTTGGCGAGGAAGATCTTACTGATGAAAACACGCGGGCTATGGCGCCTCGAGGGAGAAGGCCACGACGATCAAGCTACAGGATAGCACGTCTGGCTAACCATAAGAAAAACCGGGCGACAAGAAAACTCCCCAGAAGAAAGTCCTTCAAGGAAAAGAATGAAGCTCCAGGAAAAAAGACGTCCAAAGTACCACCGGCAAATCTGAAAAATTTCCTCCAGCAAAGCTTTCTAGAGCCGGCGACACTCCAGGAGTTCTTTCCCAATTGCTTCCTTGAAGCTGGTCAAAACTTCAAGATCTCCTGCTGCATAATGGAAGTTCACCAAGTGCTCCAGAAAGACGATGAAGAAAGCGGCATTAACATCGAAAGCATGGGGAGAAGCATCGCTGCCAACGGCAAGCTGTTCAACAAGGCTAAAGCACACCTTGCTGATGCCGAGTTTTACCAAGTGAAAGATCCCGTTGCAGAAGCTCATCCAGCAAAACCTCTACGAGCTCAGGAAGTCAAAGCAGCTGCGAGGGACAAAAGCTCTCCACTTGCAAAACTAGTGACATCCTCCATCCAGACAGCGCACAAAGACAAAGAAGCGCCAGCATCAAGACGGAAAATTCACATCAACTTCAAATCAAGCTCGATGCGATGCATTCCGTTGCCTGCTCAAGTTGCTTCAGTCCTGCGGCTCGTACCTCAATGGCTTCGCAAACCAGGACGACCGCCTTCCCCTCCAGCAAAGGAACCAGCGTTATCTTTCTTCGGGGCCAACTTCAGCACTTTGCAAGAGATGACACTACCGTTACGTGGTCTGTTACACGTCTCGAGCTCAGCCGAGTCTTCCGAGTGCACCAGCTCTGAGCAACTTACAATCAAGTCAGAAAACACTCGGGGGCAAAACTCTACCGAGTCAATGTTCAAATCCAGCCGCAGCAAAGAAAGCATGGCGCACATGGGTTCACTACCCTCAGCTGCAATACCACATCGCCTGACAAAGACTCAAGCTCGTCTCTGCAAAAGCGGCGAACAAATCCTTCCAAATTGCCGGGGCATCGACTTCAGTCAAACTCCAGCAATCATCAAAACTCCAGTCAAGAAGATCTTCACTTCCAACTATATTGAAGCGAAGAAGGCGGGCGATAGCTGCGAACCAGTGGCGACTTTGCCTACCAGTGGCAAGTCCCTCAAAAGGTACTTTGCCTAGCGCAAGGTTACCCCCCTTGCCCCAAAAAAAAAAAAAAAAAAAAAAAAAGGGGAAACATCCCAACGTCGTCCCAGGAGGCCAGTCCAGAGGCAAGTGAGTGCATAACCATCAATCCGGTCAGCAAACTAAAGGATGACAAGAAAGTCAAAGTCCTTGAGGCGTCAAAGCAACTCGCCTTCCGCAGCTTACACGCGCCGCAACTCTAGGGGTAAAGAAGCCGTCAACTCCCGACGCGTCGCCAGCTATGCACGCTGCTTCGCAAGGATCGCTCCGGCAGCCTTCTCGATCACTCCACCCGCTCCCGGCAATTCGTTTGCTCTTCACGCTGCTTCGCAAGCTCTACTCCAAACGTCTTCTCGGTTGCTCGAGCTTTCCCCAAATAGAACTCCAGCTTCTAAAGCGACGCACGAGTAGCAAGTCGAAGTCCTTAAGGCGCCGAAGTGGCTCGCGCTCCGCATCTTACACGCACTGCAATTCCAGAGGTAGAAAAAACCGTCAGCTTCCGACGCGTCGCCAGCTATGCGCGCTGCTTCGCAAGCTCTGCTCCAGACATCTTCTCGGTTGCTCGAGCTTTCCCCAAATGGAACTCCAGCTTCTAAAGCGACGCACGAGTAGCAGGTCGAAGTCCTTAAGGAGCCGAAGTGGCTCGCCCTCCGCAGCTTACACGCGCTGCAATTCCAGGGGTAGGGAAGCAGTCAACTCTCGACGCGTCGCCAGCTTTCCGCTGCTTCGCTAACTCTGCTCCAGAAGTCTTCCCGGTCGCTTGAGCTTTCCCCAAACGGGACTCCGACTCTTGAAGCGACGCACGAACGGCCTCCGCCTCCTTCTGCATCTGAACCAAGTCTGCAGTAGCAAGCGTGCGATGCCCCGACAACTGACGTCTCTCTCCCTCGGTAGCAGCTAAGCCCAAGGAAGCATCCTCCAGCGAAGACCGTCGCAAGCAATGAAGCTAGCCACCCTTCAAAGAAGGTGCGCATCTGCTCCGCAGAAAAAGAATCGTTGCCTTGAAATCCACCGGGCTCATGCAGAAACTCAGGCCCACCTGAAGGATAGAAACTGCCACTGAAGTCAAAAGCAGCAACCCGAAGAATGGCGGACGCATAAACAACAACCGCAGTCTTCGTGACCTCCACAAAGCCAAAAGAACCACTGGAGCTGTCATCAAGGTCAAGATCGACAAGCAAAAGACAACCAAAGCAGTCTACTCCTTGTTGATGCTCGTGGCCTCGTCATCCTCTTCAGAACGCCCATCTCGGTATCCTTCAAGCTGACATTGCTACCAGAAAGGTGCAACCTCGCTAGTAACTCTAAACCCGCGGTTGACCTCATCAATAATCTAGCCAGCCTTCAGAAGATACTCAGGGGGACGAATCTTGCAAGGATATGAAAAGTGCAAGACCGATCGAGAGGTAAAGTCAATTCCGAAAAAAAAAAAAAAAAAAAAAAAAAAAAGGAGCCACCTTCCCTGGCCTTCAACGCCTCCGACTCATCCTCGCACCAGGCGATCGCCACCACACTCGGCTTCGTCTTTTCGCCATGCCAGTGTCATTATGCTCCCGCACCAAGAAGACGATAACACTCCGCTGAAGAATCTTTCGGCTCCAAGCCGCCGAAGAATGCTTCGCCGCCAAGACTGAAGCTTTCGTCTTCACGAGCCGTCGAAGAATCCTTCGTCTTCAAGCCGCCAGGAGGGCCTTCGTCTCCAAGCCGACGGAAGCCTTCGTCTTCAAGCGCCGCGCACCATCGCCACCGCCGTCGACGAAAGAGGCGACACCGGGAAGACGGAGCAAGTCTCGTGCAACCCCAGGCAGCACTCTTCCGCCGACGGTCTCCAAGCATCGAAGAAGCCTTCGTCTCCAAGCCGACGGAAGCCTTCGTCTTCAAGCGCTGCACACCACTCGCGCAGCTTGAAGCCTGGCCACCGCCCGCCTATGCCGCGCCGGCGCCGCTCCACACACCCGTCGTCTGTGCCACGTACCCATGCCGCCTGCACTCAACCCCGCGCGCCGAGCCGCAGCTGCGCCCCACGCCCGGCCAACCCGGAGACGCCGCCGTTACCACCACGTCCCTTCTCCAACACGATCGGGGCCCGCCCGACTCGGAGTCGCACCGCCATTGCTACTGCGTTCCACCTCCGACCCA
Source organism: Chamaelirium japonicum (assembly GCA_947650365.1). Classification (NCBI taxonomy): domain Eukaryota; kingdom Viridiplantae; phylum Streptophyta; class Magnoliopsida; order Liliales; family Melanthiaceae; genus Chamaelirium; species Chamaelirium japonicum. The sequence goes on from OX393552.1 coordinate 33,008,545, forward strand.
ATCGGGGCCCGCCCGACTCAGAGTCGCACCGGCGGCCGCCCTCGTTGCTTCTGCGACCGCGCCGGGCCTCCGCGCCACTCGCTCCCGGCCCCCGCGCCGCGCATACTGCAGCCAACGCTGTGGGCCGTCGTCGCCGCTGCCTGCTCCGACAGCCGCGCCGCCTGCTGCCTTCGCGGACTAGAAAAAAAAAAGAGAGGAAAGAAAGAAAGGACGAAAAAAAAAAAAAAAGGGGACAGCAGCAGCCCCTTCTCTCCAATCCGAGCCCGAGACCAAAGGAAAGGGGGGGGGGGGCCCGCAGCCCCCTCCTTCCCCGCCTACACGTCCGGAGGGGGGGGGGGGGGGGGCGCCCGAGTCCGGGACGCCGCACCGCCGCGCCCGGCTGCGCTGGCCCCCGCGCCGCAGCGCCCGCGCGCCCTCCGCCCGGCCTCCGCGCCGCAGCGCCCGCGCGCCCTCCGCCCGGCCTCCGCGCCTCAGCACCCGCGCCCGCCGCCCGGCCTCCGCGCCGCTGCGGCCCGCACCCGAGGCCACCACAGCCGCTGCCCGCTCCCGCCTGAGCCGCCGCGACCGGCGCCGTGCCCCGCGCCCGAGGCCGGAGCCCGCGCTCCTGCACACCGCTGCACCCCGAACCACCCGCGCCGCGCGCTGCCGGCACGCACTGCCCGCACCCGAAGTTGCCACCCGCTGTCCCGGCCGCCGGCCGCCGACCGCTCGCCACTGCCTCGCGTCGCCCAGGCGCAGCCCGCGCCCCGCTGACACGACCCAGCACCGCGAACCAGAGGAAGAAGAAAAAAAAAAAGAAGGAAAAAAAGGAAACAAAACAGAAAAGGGAAAGAAAAGAAAGAAAAGAAAAGGAAAGAAAAGAAAAGGAAAAAAGAAAAGAAAAGGAAAGAAAAGAAAAGGAAAAAAAAAAAAAGAAAAGAAAAGAAAAGGAAAAAGAAAAGAAAAGGAAGAGAAGAAAAGAGAAAAAAAAAAAAAAAAAGAAAAAAAAAAAAAAGAAGAAGAAGGGGGAGTTAGAGTCGCCATACCTGACCCGCGACGACTCCACCTCTTCTCTTTACGTCGTCGTCATCGCTTTCGGCCACGACGACTCCGCCTCCTTCTCTCGTTACGCCTGCGTCATCGACCTCGGCTGCGACAATCGGCCTCGCCATTGCACTCCCACACCGAAGAAGGGGCAATAGTCCTCCGCCGAGATGCACCGTGGTCGTCCTCGCACTCCAGCCGCCCTCGTGCCACACTCGAACTCCGTACAGCGGCCACCTTCGACGTCCGTGCAATCTTTGGAGCAAAAGAGGTCCGCAACGAAGAAGATGATCGAAATCATAGCGAGGGTCTTCTCTGCAAGCAAGAGCCATAGCCAACTGCTCGCACTGGCACCCAGCTCTGCGCACCGCACGCCGCTGACCTCGTGCCCAGCCGCCGCAGCCTCGGTCGACCCTGCCACTGCCACTGCAGCTCCCGTGGTCCAAAAAAAAAAAAAAAAAAGACGAAAGAGGCAACACCGGAAAGACGGAGCAAGTCGCGTGCAGCCCCAGGCAGCTCTCTTCCGACAGCGGTCTCCAGAAGCCGGCAGAACCTTCGCGCGGAAGCACCAGGCCGACGAAAAAGGCGACACCGGGAAGAGGGAGCAAGTCGCGTGCAAACCCAGGCAGCTCTCTTCCGACAACGGTCTCCAGAAGCCGGCGGAACCCTCGCAAAGAAACGCAATGACGGATGGAGGGGGTAGGGGTCCTTAAATAGACTCCCGACCCTGCCCACAAAAGGAATCAAGGACAAGCGCTCTACGATTCCTACGTGTCCAAACCCGACACGCTCTCACCGACGCACTCGTCCTTGAAGGGGCATTTGTAGACACACGAATTTAGTCGGACCCGAACCCGACTTACGTGTGCCGACGCGGATGCAGACCCGACACGCGGACCCAACTCGCGCGCGCAGACGTGGATGCAAACCCGACACGCGGACCCGACTCGCGCGCGCCGACACGGACTCGGACCCCGCCTCAAGAGGGGCCGGCCCCTACTAGGGTCCGAACCCTATAGGGCCGGCCCTAGTGGGGACCGAACCCCATGGAGAGGCCGGCCGGCCCTGCAAGGAAAGGGAAGAAAAAAGAAAGAAAAGAATAAAAGAAAGAAAAGAAAAAGGAAAGAAAAGAAAGGAAAGAAAAGAAAAAGGAAAGAAAAGAAAAGGAAAGAAAAGAAAGAAAAGGAAAAAAATACCGCCATGCGCGGGGGGAGGTAGCGTATGACGTCTGCACACACGCGGATCTGCGCCGATCCCTCAATCCGACGCACAAGACGAAGCGCCCGATCGCCATCAATTTCGTGCGCAAAATCCAGCCATAATTGCACCCGCCAGAAAAGGAAAACAACTAAATGTTATTCCCTTCATCAATGGATGAATAAAATCCGGGTAATTATGAGAGAGATACAAAAGGGATTTAAAATTAAAGAGTTCCCATATCTCTCTCCCCACCTCTTTGCCTATAAATAGAGGGGGTGGGGGAAGGAAAAAATGGTCGAAGATTGAAGACAAAGCGCGGGAGCTCTGCAAACGAGGAGACGCTTCTTCACCGACCCAAGGCTTCACGAGGCACAGTCAAGCCTGTCCCGAGGGATCGGCTTACTGAAAGTCCTTATCAACGTGAAGACCCTTGCACACGAAGATCATCCCTTCGACTCCGTGCACGAAGAAGAAAGCTCGGAGAAGAAGAACCCTTCGACTCCGAAGACGCCAGAAGCAAAGGCCGGAGAAGAAGAGGAGCGGCACTACCCCGTCGTCTCCAACAAGCTTCGACTCCGATCAAGCCCAAAAGCCCGGAGAAGAAGAGGAGCGGCACTACCCCGTCGTCTCCAACAAGCTTCGACTCCGATCAAGCCCAAAAGCCCGGAGAAGAAGTGGAGCGGCACTACCCCGTCGTCTCCAACAAGCTTCGACTCCGATCAAGCCCAAAAGCCCGGAGAAGAAGAGGAGCGGCACTACCCCGTCGTCTCCAACAAGCTTCGACTCCGATCAAGCCCAAAAGCCCGGAGAAGAAGAGGAGCGGCACTACCCCGTCGTCTCCAACAAGCTTCGACTCCGATCAAGCCCAAAAGCCCGGAGAAGAAGAGGAGCGGCACTACCCCGTCGTCTCCAACAAGCTTCGACTCCGATCAAGCCCAAAAGCCCGGAGAAGAAGAGGAGCGGCACTACCCCGTCGTCTCCAACAAGCTTCGACTCCGATCAAGCCCAAAAGCCCGGAGAAGAAGAGGAGCGGCACTACCCCGTCGTCTCCAACAAATCCTCGATCCCGATCAAGCCCCAAAGCCCGGAGGAGAGAAGCGAAGCGTCATCACCCCAGCGTCTTCGATAAACGCCTGCCCCATCCACGAAGAAGAAAGCCTGGAGCAGATCGTCTGAAGCGTCGCTACCCTCGTCGTCTTCATCAACAAAAGCCGACGCCACAACCGTCGCACGGAGATCGGTGCTACCCCCACTAACTTCGAAAGCATTCTTCGACTCCGATCACGCCAAAGAAGCCCGGAGAAGAAGAGAAGTCCAGTCGACACGCAAATCGTCGAAGCACTGAAGAAGTAGCCCACGTCGTTCGAAGAAGAAGATCGAGTTGACGCTGAAGCTAAAGCCAACGCAAGAAGCCAAAGTAAAGCCCCAGTAAAGCCCGCGCCAAAGCAACGCAAGTGCCAAAGCCAAGCGACTACGCCGGCCACGAGCAAAAGCACCGCACGTTCTAGCCGATACGACGCGAAGTCCGGAAGAACGAAAGCATCGCAAGTCTCTCCCAGCTACGTCCAAGTGCAAGCGCCGAAGCAAAGCAAAAGCCAGAGCCACGCCGGAGCCAAGCCAAAGCCAAAAAGCCAAAGCCAAAGCCGACGCCAAAATCTCGATCGACGCCGCGAATCGACGATCAAGGACATCGAGGTCAAGCAAGGAACGAGGAAGACGCGAAGACCGAGGAACGAAGCCGAAAACCCCCTAGCCGAGAAAGCGCGAAGCACGGAAGGGACAAAGCAACGGTGGACATTCCTTAGCCTCTCCAAAACCCTCTCCCTGTAAAACCCCTGTCCTGGGCAGCCCCTTCAGAGCTCTCGCACGAACACCACGTGGAGACGCGGATCAAAGGGATCCCCCAGAAGATCTTTCCCACAATCCCCTGATCAAAACTCGCCGCAACCCGGACTCGCTACACCCGAGCAACCCGGGTCCCGGCCACAATTATAATCTCGTGTGATTCGCAATAAAGACGACCCGCGCTTTTTTCCGCGTCCACAGTGTCGTATGCGGTTCGTGCGGTCTGCGGTCCGGAGTCGTCGCACGCTGTGGGTGCATTGGACGGGTGTAGACTGCATGCTGCACGGACGCAGACCGCACTTAAGCATTCCTATATATATATATATATATATATATATATATATATATATATATATATATATATATATATATATATATATATATATATATATATATATATATATATATATATATATATATATATATATATATATATATATATATATATATATATATATATATAGGAATACCGGGTTTAAACCCTGTAATCCAAATACCGGGTTCTACATGAAACGGAAAAAAAAAAAAATCTCGCAGTTTGTTTTAAAATGCTGATATGCCATATGTTTTAGGGGTGCAACTTGGTCCGGGTCAAACCGAGAACCGACCCGACCTCATTGGGTTGGTTTGGGTCGGTTTTCTATTTTATACTAGGTCGGATCCGATTCTGTTATTAGCAGACCTGATCTAAATTGGTTCGGTTATGGATATAAGTTTGTTTGACCCGACCCGACCCGACTTTGTATTACATATATGTTTTAACTCTAAAACCATATCGATGAAACTGATGATCCCTGAGTCCCCCGACGGCGACGCCATTTCTTTTGATGCCCTAAATCAGAGATCCCCATCTCCGTTTCTCCGATACAGTGCTCCGACGGCTATCGCCTCTCGCCACCAAGAGGATCTACTGATCCTCGATACCACCCGACGCCGTCTCTTTTCTTTCCCCAAATGGGAGATCCCCATCTCCAATTCTCTGGCACAGTGCTCCACCAACTGACGCCTCTCGCCACCGAGAGGAGCTGCTAATCCCCATGTTCCCCGACGTCATCTCTTCTCTTTCCCCAAATCGGAGATCCCGATCTCCGTTTCTCCAAAATACAGGTGAGTCGGCTCCTAAACGATGAATCGAATCAACTATCCAGTGAGTCCATCTCATTGTTTATGTATGTTTAGCACTTTCTTATGCATGACTGGAGGTTGGATATATTCTTATTCTTATATTATGAAAGATCTCCAAAAAAAAATAGTATTTTAAACCTGAACCGATCCGAACTTTTTATGGATTGGGTTGGGTTGGTTCAATAGGTCAATGGTTTGGGTCCTGGTTGAAAAAGTTGGAACCGATTCTAACTTGGAATGGTTTTGGTTTGAGACTAAACCGAATCGAACCGAACCGAACCGAACCGACTTGCACCCCTAATGTGATTGTCAGGGCAATAGATTTAGTTTTGGTCAACCGCTTTAAATATTTTATTTTTTAATAAAATTTTGAAAAAAAACCTGAACTCGAATGAATAAATAGGCGCCCGTCCCCATTAGGGGTGTTCGTGGTTCGGGTTGGTTCGGTTTTTTGATAAATTTGGAACCAAACCGAAGTTAATCGGTTCTCTAGAAAATGGAACCGAACCAAACCATTCCTTGGTAAAAACCGAACCAAACCAAACCGGAAAAGTTCGGTTTGGTTCGGTTCGGTTCTGCGGGTCTTTCAAATCGCTCGTCATCACACTGTGAGGCATGAATGGTTGAGCCGCTAAGTTGATTCAAATTTTATTTTTAAGCCTTTAACTTAGAGTGTTGTTATTTGCACCTATAGAATTACTACTAACACCCTTAATTTTTCACTTTGAGATATTTCATAAATTGGGATTTGGGGGTGCTAGTAATTATGTGGGTAACACCCTTTACTTTTAAATTTCATCACACCGTTGAACATTTGAAAGTTTTGAATGCACCGATTGATGGTAATTGGGGTCACCGCCATGTAATGTACAATATTAGTGAGATTGTACACTATATAGTAGTAACTACTGAGCTTATAGTACCAATGGTTCGGGTTGGGTTGGTTCGGATTAAAAAATTCACAACCCGGAACCGAACCGATCATAGCGGGTTTTTTTTTTTGGAAACCGAACCAAACCGAACGGGCAAAAATACCCGATCCAAACCGAACCAAATAGACCGGTTTGGTTCGGTTTAGCGGGTCAACCCGAACCGATGAACACCCCTAGTCCGCATTTGTGCTCGCACTCCGACCGACCCAAAAGCCCGGTAGCTGCCCGCATTTTGCGACCTTCGGCACTGCCTGGCTCCTCCTATAAAACACCCACTCCGCCGCCGTGACTGCTCTCCCTCAATCAACACTCCCCCTTCCCAAAATACCCCTACAAGAAAAGAAAAAAAGAAGGAAAAGAGAATGGCCACCGCCTCCCTGCTCTGCTCCTCTGCCCCTCCCCTAAGCTCCCGCGGCCCACGCCGCCCGATCGCGATCGGCGCCTCCTTGTCGGAGAAGCCTGCCACGGCGGTACCGCCTGCCTCGCCGTCGAAGCTCCCGGTACGGAAGATTCCTGGGGGTTACGGGCTCCCTTTGATCGGACCGCTCCGCGACCGGTTCGCCTACTTCTACACGCAGGGCCGGGACGAGTTCTTCAAGTCCCGGATCCGGCTCCACGGCTCCACCGTGTTCCGGACCAACGTCCCCCCGGGGCCCTTCCTCGCCCCGGACCCCCGCGTCATCGCCCTCCTCGACGCCGCCAGCTTCCCCGTCCTCTTCGACACCGATCTCGTCGAGAAGCGCGACCTCTTCACCGGCACCTTCACCCCCTCCCTCGACCTCACCGGCGGCTACCGTGTCCTCTCCTACCTCGACTCCTCCGAGCCCAACCACGGCCCTATCAAGCGCCTCCTTTTCACCCTCCTCTCCTCCCGCCGCCACGCCGTCGTGCCGGAATTCCGCCGCACCTTCGGCGCCCTCTTCGACACTCTCGAGTCAGAGCTCTCACGGTCGGGCAAGGCAGACTTCGGCCCCGCCAGCGACCGCGCCGCCTTCGACTTCCTCGCCCGGGCCCTCTTCGAAAAGGATCCGGCTGGCACCGCGCTCGGCCTCGACGGCCCGAAGCTGATCACCCAGTGGGTCCTCTTCCAGCTCGGCCCCCTCCTCACCCTCGGTCTCCCCAGCCTGTTAGAGGACCTCACACTCCACTCCTTCCGCCTCCCGCCGGCGCTGATCCGATCTGACTACGGGCGGTTGTGCGACTTCTTCCGTCAGTCCGCCGGGCCCACCCTTGACGAGGCTGAGCGGATGGGGATCTCGCGGGAAGAGGCGCTCCACAACATCGTCTTCTCCATCTGCTTCAATGCCTGGGGCGGCATGAAGATTTTGTTCCCCAGCCTGATCAAGTGGGTTGGCCGGGCCGGAGGGAGGGTTCACGGGAGAATGGCGGAGGAGATCCGGTCGGCGGTGCGAACTACCGGCGGCGGCGAGGTGACGATGCGGGCGATGGAGGCGATGCCTTTGATGAAATCGGCGGTGTACGAGGCGCTGCGGATCGAGCCGCCGGTGCCGCTACAGTACGGGCGGGCGCGGCGTGACATGGTGGTGGAGAGCCACGACGCGGCGTTCGAGGTGCGGACCGGGGAGGTGCTGTTCGGGTACCAGCCGTTAGCGACGAAGGACCCGCGGGTGTTCGAGCGGGCGGAGGAGTTCGTGGCGGACCGGTTCATGGGGGAGCAAGGGGAGGCGCTGCTGCGGTACGTGGTCTGGTCTAACGGGCCAGAGACGGCGGCGCCGACGGTGGAGAACAAGCAGTGCGCCGGCAAGGACTTCGTGGTGCTGGTGGCGCGGATGCTGCTGGTGGAGCTCTTCCTCCGATACGACTCGTTCGACATCGAGATCGGGACGTCGCCGCTCGGGTCGTCGGTCAAGCTTACGTCGTTGAAGCGGGCCACTTTTTAACGCGCCGGGCGGTGGCGGCGGGAGGAGGCGCGTAGGGGATTTCCTGTATAATTCTGTCTCTGAGGGGTGTTTCTGAAAATAAAAATGCTCCCAATTACTGACGTCAGATCCCACTTCCATGACAGACCTACATTTTAGTGACTTGGTGATTATTTTGGTGTATTGTGACTGAGTTGATTATTTCTCTTTCGGGATGCTGAAGGCGATGGGTTGACTATTCAAATAATATTGGGCCCTCAGGTAATGGGTTAATGTGTGAAAGGTCCCTGACAACAAATCCTTCCGTGAACAAAAACCCGTTAAGTTTCTTTTTCCGTGAACAAATCCCCCAAATGTAAACGGTGGCATCGCTGTCCTCTTCGGCGTTGCATTGCCCTTTGTAGACTTGTGGCTGGGTTGATTCATCAGAACCGTCCTGATGCCACGCAACCAGATTGTGAATGGTGTAACAGCAAGAGACTAGTGGCTGTAGATGCATGAGTCCTGTCACCTTATAGTACGGGACACCTAATGAGCACGAACTCCTAGGCCCGCTACCACTTATTGGGTCTGGTTTATTTTTTAATTATCGATGGAGATTATATGAGCTCCTAGGCCCGCCACCACTTATTGGGTCTGGTTTATTTTTTAATTATCGATGGAGATTATACGAGTAGAGTTACTCATTACTCTAATATATCTCAATATCAGGAAAATGATACTTGAACACACGAGGGAACACTATTTTATGATTTGTGCATTTTTGATGCTCTGAGCGGTAACTCATGCACACCATGTCTCCTGGTTTGTGTATTAAAGTTGTAATGCTCCCAAATTTTGTAACGAGAAATGCTATTCAGTTCGAAGGTTTTCCGATTTAGCTTGGTACGGCTGATATGGTAGCGCACAACTGGTGGTGTTAAAGATTTAAATATCGCTAGTGAATTTCGGCCACCAATCGTATACTGTCACGTCAGTCGTACCGAGCGGAATTGAAAAAACATCCGGATTGAATATCATTTCTCTTTTGTAATTGGGAAATCCTATAGTACAAATCGTTAAACCATAGTGCAAGGGAATTGTAGAGAGAGAGAGAGAGAGAGAGAGAGAGAGAGAGAGAGAGAGAGAGAGAGAGAGAGAGAGAGAGAGAGAGAGAGAGAGAGAGAGAGAGAGAGAGAGAGAGAGAGAGAGAGAGAGAGAGAGAGAGAGAGAGCACTTACTGTACTTCGTAGAGAAAGAGAGAGTGGGAGCTGTTCTGGAGAGAATAGCAAACAGGTCCGCCTTGAGGATGCCTCGTGGCATCTAAAGAGGAGTTTTCTTATTAGTGGGGGTACCACATTAGGATCCCCCTTTGGTCAAAGGGGGAAAGTATCACGCCCCGGATTTTGGTCGGCCGCCAAAGACCCCGGGCGTGAGATTTTACTGCTAAAATTTTTTTGAAAAGAAAAGGGAGAAAAGAAAAGAGGAATTTTAAGTTAAGTTTATTATTCCTTGCTCGAACTAATCCAATAACTGAAAACTGAACACCCGTCCTCGCAAGGAAGATAAGAAAATTATTTTGTGAAAGAGAAGTATTGCTCGACTATTAAAGGACATCAATCTTGGAAGGAGGGAGATAACTCCCTAAACTCTTCTAAGAGTTTTGCACTCGTAGGAGCACAAGACTCAAGCCCAGAAGGCATTATCCCTTACATCACTCTGAATTAGCATTAAGAGTCTCCTTACACTTATTATGATTATTATTGTGATTAACAGAAGTAGTTAGTATCCCGAGCCAGAATAACACACCACTGGAAGAAAACTTTTTAAATATTGATCAATTGTCTTTACATCTCATCCTTGCAATACAATTACAATTTCCTACTGATCTAACTAAGACCAACCTTGAATTTAAGGTTTCTGCTCCAGCTCCAACGCTCTATAACAGCTCTACAGTTTTTAGCTCCTACTATTTCATCAGCTATATACGTCTGTCTAGTCTATGAACTTAACTCCTTCTTATACCTGAGGTTGTACCAAATAAAGAAAACATGCACAAACCCTGAGTCACATAGAAGACTAAGTGACTCAGTGAGCCACGCTAATATCTATCAAAAGAAACTAATAAAAAAATATAAGTGGTGCTTTGATCGATATTATCATCCATTTTTCAACTTAATCTAAATAATTACTCTTTAGCATCGAATCTCCAGTTATATTATACCTTTAGTTATTTTTTGACCTAAATTATATTGTTTTCGACTAATATCAATACTCAATCATATTTTGGTTAATATTATGTCTATATTCTTTCAAATATTATAAGAATATCCTTTATTCGAATAATATCGAATCTCATGAAATGTCATATCTTGAAGAATATCGAGTTTTGATCTGCCCTAAGACCTTTATCAGTGATGCTAACACTGTCACTACTCATCATGATCTAACATAGGCTTCTACAACCAAAGCATATCAAATAATCATTACCATAACATTAACCACTAGACTTAGGGTACTCAAAATAGACTACAAAAACCAAAGACTCCAGACGATAAGCCAGATTATTGTATGAGTCTACACACCAAACAAAACCAGTCCGGTGACTTTATATCCAATCTCAACTTTGCATCATAGACGACCTTACAAGTTAGACGACATCTTGGTGTCTCTGCTTCTTCTAATCTAGGGATATAATAATAACTCCAACAGCTATTCCAGGGTGCTAATACCATAACTCAAATAACTAGTTTAGGGTATTCAAAAGAGACCATCAACCACACCAACCATACCGGTCCAGCGCACCCAAGTCAATCTCAACTCTATGCTCGATATTACTAGTTAGATAATGATTATGCTATCTCTTTTTTCCCTAATCTAGGGTTAGAATAATAACTCAAATAGCTAATTTAGGGCTAATACCATAACTTAAAAAACTAGTTTATAGTACTCAGAGGCCACCCCAATCAGAGGCTATACGTACCACTACACCAACCAAATCGGTCCGGTATCTTAATGTCCAATCTCAACTCTACGCGATAGGCGACTTTACGAGTTATACAACATCCAGGTATCTATTTTCCCTAAACTAGGGCCCGGTCCTCAAACACGCATCTAAGTGTCTGAGGTGGCCAATATAGAGACTTGGGAATGACCCTACCTCTAGACCATTGTGTGAGCCTAAACTTGATCAATTTCTTGTTTTACGTGGTAAGTTCTACCCTCGTATGCGGCAATGAAAACACCAACTGCATGCGATATAGGTTTACACTCGTCCATATGTGGCCATCACTTCGCTTGTTGCATGCTTAGTTTGGATCTACTATGTTACAAAGCAACTCCTATCCTACTAGCACAAGTCATGGACTCAGACCAAAACCTAACCCGAGGGTCTGGTTACTCACTATGGCATAGCCACTCAAGATGAATTCAATCATAATATAATATAATACTATAAATGTTTTGTTGGAAATAATCCCATGGTAGAGACCCACAGTGGAAGTGAAGGGTAGGTCCGAAGACCGTGAGTGATGTACATTACATATCAAAATTTTTCATTGAAACGATCTACATGTGCATGTATGAATCTAGTATGGCAACTACGGTACCCCTAACGTCGATCTAGCACAAAGAACAATCTAGCATGCATACATGTTCTATATTCACTAGATCTATAAGTTAGAAGTCATACATGGTGGGGATCGGATTAAAATTTTAATCTTCCTTGATCATGCATGGTTATTCGGATGAGAATTTTACCGTGGGGTGATCAGCCCTTTGTAGATCTAGTCGGTAAAATGGATGACATCTTTTACTCCTACCTCTGATTGGTCTGAAATTTTAGGAGCACGTAAAGGCCTTCGTTTCGGAGATACTCGAATTAGAACGGAGTTAATGCGATCTGTAGATCTCCCAAAATAATTTAAACGGCAGGGCTGTTCTGCTGTAGATTTCTGGACAAAAATTGCTGCACGTTGGCGATCAACCTCCTTGCAATCTTCAACCATATGTTCATCACGATGCTCAAGAATCATCCCAGTGGGAAGCCTTCCTTGCAATCCCGAGGGAGATGAAGAGCTTCCTTGGATTAGGGTTGATCTCCAAGATCAAACCCTCGCACCCGAGAGAGAGAGAGAGAGAGAGAGAGAGAGAGAGAGAGAGAGAGAGAGAGAGAGAGAGAGAGAGAGAGAGAGAGAGAGAGAGAGAGAGAGAGAGAGAGAGAACGAGAGATTGGAGATGGAGGGGGCGGCTAGGGCTTGCACAGGTATGCATGGCTGGCCCCCTCTCTCCCATATCTCTTTTATAAGTCCTTTCAGATAAGAAGAGGGGGGGATAAGCCTTTGAACAAGTCAAGGTCGGCCCCCCTCCCTATCCTCTTTGTGTTGGACGGATAAACAAGGGGGGCGGTTAGAATTTGACCTGGTCAAACCTTATCCCCTTAATTCTCACTCTGAGTGATAGTGGCACACGTTCGGGGTGCCTAGGGCACCCCCATGGTCATTAAATCTAATACTCACTTATTATTAAAGCCTATATATATATATATAATTAATAATAATAATTCCCTCATTATCACATACTAGTCTTGAGTCGCTTTGGACCGTAGTTGGGATCACCTAGGGTTTTCTAATGCGGCTCCAACCTAAATGCGAATATACCGACCAAACTCTTTAGCCATATTTGCATCTTAGATTAATCATTACTAATTCCACTATATGGTGATGATTACACTCCGGGTCAGAAAGACAATCTCTAGTCTTACAGATTACGATATTGCCCCTCCACCTTAATACATTCATAGTTACTACCGGTTTACTTTTAGTGAGCTGTCTAACCAGTTGGTGCTACATCTTATACTCTATTATACATGATCTCCCTATTTGATTATCCCTCTTGTCAGTAAACTCTTCACAGATGAGGACTGCACAGTTTTACCAATGAACAAACTTGAGATCAACTAATAGGGATATATATGAAGGTCTCCTTTATAGGAGGGTGGATTCCATCTTGAAATCTAGAGTTCCCCGTAACTCTAACTCAGTCACCCAAGATATCCAGGTGTTGGCCCTTAGGATCTCACTGATTGATAAGTCAAAGTAACTGGGCCAAAGCTCGAAGTTTGCTAATCTCTCAGGATTAAGAGCAAGTCAACTTGTGTAAGTAGTGAGAACCCATATGACCATAATAGTACAAATGTGTCATTGGGTTTACTCACGATCCATCAACGCATCTCATGCACTAGCATCTTTGACCTAGAGTCATACATTCCAATGGCTAGAGATTCACCATCCCTGTTGGAGTCAAAGATACTACAGTTTACCTAATAAGGTATCCATTCTCAGTATAAGCTGTGATTAGTTTTAAGTGATTAATACCAATGGCTTATATCTCTCTTTGTATAAATCTCATCCATACAAATAAGTCGCATCTTTAATCACTTGCAGACTCCCTGCTTAACCATTCATCTCATGAACATATTATAATGTCATATCTATTAATAAATAACTGAGGAAAAACATAAAACATTATTTGAGGACATACAACCCTAACAATACATCCATGTGGATTCTTTCACCGTGACAAATTTTTTCTTTGTCGATGGAGACGGGCTCGGATCTGCTCGATATAGCTTTGGTGCAACGGCCATATATAACTTTCGTTCCTAAACTCTGATTGGGTTGAAATTTGGATTGCAGGTAGATGACTTTGAGATGAAACTTTTGCATCTAGTTTGAAGTCTTTTGGAGTTCTGTATCTCCCGCAATCGCAGAAACATCATTGATGTTCTGTACAAAATCTAGACAACAAGATATTACGGGAAGCGCCTTCTAGTTCAACCGATCTTGCATGATGCACGGCTCCTCGTCGATGGATCTCTGAGTGCCTCCATACGATGAGCTTTATGTTAGGATCCCCTTTATGCCCGGGAAGGCACGGCAGAAGCGTGGTCGGTAGTGGTCCCGAGTTCGGTGGCTAAAAAGCCCTATAGAAATTGGGTTAAAATTACCCGGCGAAAAATCAGAATGCGAAATTTTTTGCATCCGATTGATCCCAAATTTCTAACATTGCTAGATAATGATTAATAATAATTTATCATGGTATTAGTATAATTAAATCTAATTATTAACACTACTATGGATTATCATGATTATTATCTCTTAGGACTTATAGATACCTAAGGTTGTAGATCGTTGATGAAGATGAAGCCGAAAGATTTGATCTTGATACCTTCTGGATACAACGCCTATCCCACGCACGTAGCCGACGATGGTAGACTTGTGGGAGTCTTCTCCTTCCTCACAATCCTCGTGGTGGTGCTCAATGAAGATGATCTAGATCCGCAGTGTGCAAGCCCAAAGGGAGGAAGACCTTCTTCCTTCTCTTCTTTCTTCTTTCTTTATTTCTCTTTCTCTTTCTTTCCTTCTCTTCTTTCTTGGCCGAAAACCTCAAGGAGAGAGGGGGCCACGGTTTTGGCTTTGATGGATGGCCAAGGGGGGTGGCTAGGGTTTGGTATAATGCCAAAATCCCATTATTAGGGTTTCCTATTTTGAGAGGACTGAGATCCCTTGGATCTCTATCCTTTCAACCACTTATGGTTGCTACTATATGAGGATTTCGGCTAGGGTTCATCCCTTGGCCGAAATTCTCATGGGTAGCACCCATAGGGGGCGACCAATAACACTAAATGTTGCACCCACCAGTTCTGGCACCCACTTAATAGAGAAAGGTTGCGCAATTAGTCCGGTTTGAGCCCGATCAAACCTTAACTCGCGCCATGGCTTCTTCTAGTCTAACTAGGCAACCAATAAGATAAAATAATTAATTAATTATCTCACAACATCTACCTAAGACAATTACGATAATGCCCTTGCACTTAGGGGCCATCTCTTCTGTCCACCAGAATATTGACCAGAGAGAAAGATGGAGTCGCACTCCATCCCCGGGCACTTATGGCACCTCCTATATTTTAGGTAAGTCATCAAAGTCCATTTGACTGGGCTCTGATGGCTTCTCCTAGAATGTCCGAGGGTCAACTTAGCCTTTAATGACACTTATGACCATTCCAGGGAAAAGTCAACTTAGTCAACCTTAGTCAAGTCCTAGTGATCCTAGAATGATATAGAAATCACACATGACTAATTTGCACACATTAATATCCATGTCTTCATTTTACGAGCTTGGAACCCACCAAGTGGGTCCCATTGAGGAATCCAAGTCAAACTAGGTTTTCCTTCTATAGAGGATCTGAGGAAGAAACCGCTTAGGTAAACCTGAGTTATATCTCCTAATCCCCATGCCCCTGGTTTTACTGGTCTCCATGGTGCTAACCACTATCAATAAACCCTAACGGCATTGGGTTAGGTCCGCTTGGCTATAAGAGGTTGTTAGGAGTTGAAATCTTTGGGACCTTGATAACTTTGGCTCCCACTGGTATCATGGCCAAGGCCACACTAGTGAACATTGTCTACAACCACTACTAAGACACTGCTTGACTCTAAGGTTATTAGTAATTATGCGAGTACCCTTTATCCTACTATGCTGCACTTGAACCCTTCTAAGCTGGTGTCCGTGTAACTAACTGAGATCAGTACCGACTGTCTTCCTCAGGTTAGTCCACCCAATTGAGTTTTGACTTCTCAATGCTTTGCGATCACCCCCTTGTGCATTAGTGCGGCTGGCCAGCCTTGGTGATCAGCCCTTCATGAGAGTCACTCAATGAGATACCCAGTCCCCTTTAGGGGATATGGAATTCCAAGGATTACTTGCGTTCCCTAGTGCCTAATGCTATCCACCCAATCTACCCAGGTTTAGGTCTGTCAAAGACCACACTAATTGGTAGGTCAAAGTAGAGAACACTAGACCTAAGGTTCGCAACATATCCTAGGATTGAGGTTCTAGTCAACTAGCAGTAGAGGTCCTATGTTCTTGGATGACAATAATTAAGATCAGTTTCCTCTCTTGATTCTGTTCGATGCAATCTAGTTACACCAACACATCTTGACTTAGTATCTCATACCAATAGCTGAGATATGCCATTTCTCACTAGGAGAAAGTCAGTGTGTTACAGTCTCTTATGCTAAGTGTCCAGTCTAGCAACGACTGTGAACCTACATCAGTGTGTATGGTAACTCATATTTCCTATATGCAGATCTTATCTACATAATTGAGTCACCTCAACTACACTAATATGAACTAGTGGATTTATGAATCTTATGCACAGTGGTGTGTGAGTTTAAGTGAAGCGATCCTAATCAAGTGTCGTCACTGCTGGAATTGGCATGTAGGATATACCAATCCCAACAATCTCCTACTTGTCCAAAGGCTATTCCTATATCTTGCTTCTACTAGTATACCCTCTGTCTCGTCTCTTGACTTTCATCATGAGACTACAGAGGATCTGCACACTTGAATTAGCCAAGCTCCCAGCTCACACATCCCACTGGTTTCCCAACATGTGTAATACATCTGGGATTCGTGACCTAATTAGTTTAGACCAGCACTCCCACTATCGTTCTCTCTACCTAAAAGGTTAAGTCTGACTTTTGCCGACCAAGCTTGTTGTTAGTCAAATACTTGGTATAGTGCTTGTGCCATAGCCAACACGAACACCCTCCTACGAGGAACTGCTCATGCTAGCTTAGCAACCTTACTAGTTCCAAATCCAACTATCACAACTGTTATGCTATTACCTCTAATCTGGGATCTAACTTAAAGTTTTGATCCCAAGGGTATGGCTAGTTAGTCCTTAAAATCAAACTATTCTAGACAACTAGTTCTATTTGATTAACTTATCCACCATACCTTTTATATCCTTCTCATGTGCTTAAATGAATCAAATTGACATAGGATTCTCTGTTTCGTTCATTGAATCTACACAGTTTCCTATGTATTTGAGTCATTTCCTTTATAGTCCTAGTAGAAGCATTTTCGTATTCGATCATGCTCCTACTAGTAAGAGGTTCCCACACTAGGTTACGACTTTATGGATTAAATTCGTATCAAAATTTTCTAGTATCTCTATAACTACAATATTTTGAGGTTAGCCAATAACAATTATGTCTAGTTGGAGACAAATGCGAGCAGACAATCATAATTATGAAAATCCATTAAACACTTTATTAAGAAATAAACCAATGTCTGACATAACATAGTACTGACTAATAGAAATGTGAAAAGAAGCTACTGATGCATCCGATCTACCCCTACTATAACTGCTGCTCCCTGACTTTATTCTCAGCTGCATGTCCCAATTCTTATTCTTCCATCTAGTCCCCTAGAACCCCTGCAATCCAATTGTAGCACACAATCAATGTATCTTCAATCTGCAACCAGATGTATAGCAGATTGAACCACCAATTATGTTTAGAAATGTGAGATCATACCTGGTGTTTTTTTTGTTCAGATACACCTTGCAGTTCCACTTCCAATGACCGGCCTTGCCGCAGTGGAAGCACTTGTCTTTAGGCTTGCCAGCCTTTTCTGCACTCTTGGGCTTCACTACCCTAGATGTGGATCCTACCTCAAAAGTGCTCGGTTTGGGCTTCTTTTTCTGGTAACCGCCTTTCGGCTTACCTTTGAGAGAGCCATTTTTAGCCATCTGAATACTAGGTTGGGACTTGACTATCTCTTCAGCTGCTTGCAGACCGTTCATCAATTCAGACAAGCTCATCTTATATTTATTCATGTTATAGTTTAGCTTGAACCGATTGAAGCTGTTTGGCAAGGTCTGAAGGACCATATCAACCTGGGTTTCCCCATCTACCTCGGCTCCTAGAACCTCCAAATCGCTCAGATAGCCAATAATCTTTAGCATATATTGACAAATTGGGGTTCCCTCAGCCAATCTAGAGTTCATCAGGTTGTGTATAGCCACCTGCCTTGCGTGGCTTTGCTCCCCGAACATTTCTTTGAGGTTACTCATTATAACTTTAGCAGTAGGCATAAGCTGATGCTGGTGCTGAAGCACGTTTGACATAGATGCTAGAATATAACATTTTGCCATCTCATCAGCTTTTGCCCACTTATTATAGGCATCCATATTTGCCGGGGCAGATTCACTTGTGGATTTAGAGGGTTGATCAGTGGTGAGGACATACGCATATTCATACGTGTCAACACGATATGGAGGTTCTGCTTCTAGTCCACATAATTGGGTCCGATTAGTTTATTATCCTTTAGGATAGCTGCCAATGGGTTAAAAGGGTTTGACATCCTGAAATAGAAAAGACAATGCATTACTCGTTTAAGGTATTTGATGGTGCCAAAAAATATCACCGGCTCTCGTTCATGTGGCAGTAGCAGATGAGGACATGATGAGATGACAGAAGTTTCCCCCCCGATGAGCTCGAGATTTGAAGCTAACCCCGATTTTGGGTAAGCAGCATTGTAGCCAAAATAAGGCTTGGAGTTCAAAGATCCCAACGGAGCTTACCCTGACCACATACGATCAGCTCGAATGCGGAAGAGGTCGCCTGTGGCTGGCGCTCACAGCTCTCCCGGAGCTTACCCTGACCGCACACGATCTTCTCGCAAACGAAAGAGGTCGCATGTGGCTGGCGCTCATAGCTCGCCTAGAGCTTACCCTGACCACATGCGATCTGCTTGCACGCGAAAGAGTTCCCCCGTGGCTGGTGCTCACAACTCACCTGGAGCTTACTCTGACCGCATACGATCAGTTCGCACGCGAAAGAGGTCACCCGTGGCTGGTGCTCACAGCTCGCCCGGAGCTTACCCTGACCGCATACGACCCGCTCGCACGCGGAAGAGGTCGCCCGTGGCTAGCACCCACAGCTCGCCTTGACCATTAGCGATCGATTCGCGAGCGACAAAGGTCACCCCAGGCATAGTTTAAAGAACCCCTCAGAAGGCTCAACACCCACAGCTCACTTAGGAGCTCGTCCAATCATGTAACAGTGAAGGAGTTCACCTTCTTGCCCATGGAGGTCGCCTACAGAAAGGTGATACCAAATCGGCAAATGCCACCACCCCTGTGGAACTACATGGACAACTGCGAGCCACATAAGCTGGCCAGAGTCGGTCTAGAACTCCTCAGACTGGAGCCTTCCAGAATCTCCATCTGGCACGGACAAGACCGGTGCGCCCCCCCTCACCACCGCCTAGTAGGCTAAATGACAAAGGCCATTAAAGGCCCATGTGGGCTAGCACATAAAGGTGTAGAAGGTGCGGGAAAGAGTGGCCATGTGTCAGACTCTTGCTGTCTGTAAAAGGTCTATAAAGGTATGACTCCCGGCTCTAAAGTACAAGTTCGAAATTCAGAAACCCAAACCTTTTCCCACTACTCAACCTCTCCACTTGCGACCTTCACTGACTTGAGCATCGGAGGGTCTGCGCTCCTCACGGAGCCAACTGTTCCCACGTTTTCCTTACTTTGCAGGTCGAGCACTCGAGCCAGCAAGATTTTTTCCTCAATATTTGGCACCGTCTGTGGGATATTTCGACTGGTTCCTGTGAGAACGCCCACGACCACGCGGTTGAAAGTTGTGCTTTCGCAAGAGACCTTAATGGCTCCTTCCATGTGGGGAAAGAAATTGGTGAAGGCTCGCACCGAATCCGTACGAAGTAGGGCACCTGCTCAAACTACCCAACCCCTGCCCCGCTCAGTGACTAGCTCCTCATGGAGATGTTGGCCACCCAGCAGACCATGATGGACGAACTGACGCTGCTATACCAGGTTCCCTCGATGAGCAGAAGAACTGATTCCCCCACCCTCGGGCTCGAGCAACGGAGGAAAGGATCAGCAGGTCAATCTCGACAGCCAAAAGTGTCGGCAGGGGCCACTCCCCCTACGCGACCTCCTCCGATCTTGGCATCACATCAACCTACGCTGGTGTCCACACAATGGGCATCCCAGCAGGAGCCCCCCGTGGGAGGCGTAGTCGCGAATAAGACAAGAGAGTTGGCTCTTGGGTGACTTCAGTGACTTGTCACCTTGCATTCCAGTAAAGAGTCGACTCCGCCTTCGGCCCCCCTCATAGACGAAGCTGAAGTGTAGAGTCTGACGAGTCAGAGGCGAGGTCTCAAGGGCGAGATCATAACCCGCACCATGGACGTGAGTGGGAACCCACGGAGGAAGTGTTACCCTGTACGGAGACTCGTGAGATGAAAGCCTCACACCAACCTTTCCCTGCACCGAAGCGGCTACCTGTGAAGTGGCGCAGCGATCGCTAGGACATCTCCCCCCAGGACTGCTGCAGCGAGGGTGCGGACAGCCTAGAGGAAGCGTGCATGATCACTTAGGGCCAGCGCAACCGCTTTTAGAAAATCGCCCCAAGTGCTGGTGGCTACCTAGCATGCCTGTTGACCTTTTAGAAGATGTCGCTGCTCGTGGAGGTAGCTCGCTCTTCACAAACAAAGTTCACCAAGAGGGTTTGCCTCAGCACTAGACCTCGCCAAAGTTCATGCTATTCTATGGGTCACAAGACCCCGTGGACCACCTCTTGGCCTACCAGAAGTTGTTTTTCGGGACCAGGACCACATTCTGTGTCGTGTGTTCCCTAGCATCTTGATCGGTTCAGCCTTGAACTGGTTCCACAAGTTGCCCTTTCATTCCATTCCCAATTTCACCACTCTATCTGGCCTATTCCTAGAACAGTACTGATGTAACCAACAACCGCCTAAGAGGATCAAATCGTTGTTCGTCCTGACCATGGGAGCTCAGAGACCCTTCGATACTTCTCGATATGGTTCCGCAGCACCTACCTCGCCCTAGAGGACTAAGCCGGATAGGATTGGATGGACGTAAGTGCCTTTAGGAGCACGCTCCCCGAAAGAAGTAAGCTGCACGACACCCTCGTCATCTTTGACCCCCATACGATGGTCGAGCTTTTCGTCCTGGTCCAGCAACACATCAAGCTCGAAGATGTGGTGCTCGATTGAAAGGAAAATATGGTCGAGCAACAACCTCCTCCCGCTTTGCGGCCTCTCGTCGTTAAAGTAGTGGAGAAGCGCAAGGTGCCCCCTGCGCTGCTAGTTGCCGCACCTTTAGCAGCTCTAGCTGTGACACCCTTGGAGGCACCAATCGTGGCGGCCGAAAGACTGGAAAACTTGCACTTGCCTCCCGGTCCAAGAGAGCGTGATTTTACCGTAATAACCTTCTCTTCTGGACAAATCCTGTATCAAGTATAGAACAAGCCCTTGTCCAATACCCTCCTCCCCTTCAGCAGGGTGAGCCTGGCTCCACTAACAACACCAGGCGATGTTCGTTCCACAGAGGTGTCAGGGACCACACCAACCGTATTGAGCTATAAGGAACCATTTGGAGGACCTCGTCGGCTTAGGTCATTTGGACCAGTTCATCTCGCAACCATGACGATTCGAGGTCGTCCCTATGCTTCTCCTAAGAGAAGGAGATCGGCCGGGACCAGCGGAGCCCGCACTACCGCTACCTTCCACGAGCGGGCCGATGATCTGCCATACTATTGTCGGACACCTGGGCAAGCCGAGGTCGAGCAACGAGGTACGATAGCAAGTAAGAGAGGTGAAGCAAACACAAAAGGTATACTTTATCTTGCTACTACCTACTTTGTTTCAAACCCCTCGACTGGGAGCCCGCGGTGTCGTATGGTTCTCAGAGGATGATATGGTCGGGGTCGCTACTCCGCACAATGACCCTCTGGTTATATGCCTCATAATGGCCAATATAGAGGTGCAGCACGTTTTGGTCGATTCCAGAAGTGTTGTTGACATCCTTTTCCTGTCGGCTTTTCAACGGATAGGGCTGTGATAAGCAGATTTATCTCCAGCAACAGGCTCTCTTAGTGGCTTCACAGGCGAAGTGGCTAAAGTCGTTAGGACGATTACCCTGACCGTGACTGTGGGTCCTGAAGTTCAACAAACCCGATTCGCTATAGTGGATGGGCAGTCCGCTTTCAATGCCATCCTTGGGTGACCTTGGCTTAGGCAGATGAATGCGGTGTCCTCGCCCAATCATTAAGCCCTCAAATTCCCCGTCCCGACGGGAGTGATGGTCATACGAGGTGATAAGGTCGCCGCTACCAGATGCGAGTAGGACGTCTACCACCTTACCACCGTTGGCACTTCAGAGGCCATGAGACTGGCACCTTCTTAGCAGTTAGCTGCTTCTTCGTGCGAGCTTTACGACAATCCAAAAGCAGGGACTCTCTGACCTTGTGAGATACCCACTTCACCCCCGCGGTTAACTGGCACGGGTGGAAGCGGCGTTTGTCAAGAGCATGATATGGGCGGTCACCCTGCGGATACTGCGAAGAGGAAGTCCCCTGTGGCCGAGCTCTTCCAAGATGTTGACATTGGAGATGATGGGATTCTGAGGGTTACCCACCTTGGGACATCATTAATCAAAGTTGAAGTCTTCCACTTAACGGTTTTCCTCAAAGATTACTAAGATGTGTTCGTATGGAGCTTTAATTTGCTGACCTGCCAGGGATCGACCTTGAGGTCACCTACCACCGTCTTTACACCTTGCAGGATTTCCCTCTGGTCAAGTAGAAAGCTCAGTATATTCCGGCTGCAAAGGTCTCCATGGTTGTGGTAGAGGTTGAAAAACTAGTGCGAGCTGGCTTCATTCGCGAGGCTTATTTTTTTGAGTGGATCTCCAACATCGTGGCGAAGCCAAAGAAGAGCGGGGCCATTAAGGTATGTATTGACTTCTCCAACCTCAACAAAGCTTGCCCAAAATATAGATTCCCCCTCCCTAGAATCGGAGCTCTAGTGGATGTTGCTGTTGGATTCCGAGCTTTCTCGTTCATGGATGGGTACTTTGGATATAACTAGATACCTCATCAACCTGATGATCAAGAGAAGATCGCTTTCTATTCCGGAGCGGCCGGGGTACCAGAAGTTATTTTGTTACTAGGTGATGTCGTTCGGGCTCAAGAATGTCGGAGCGACATACTAAAGGTTAGTCACCCACATGTTCAAAGATCAGGTTAGCAAGAATATTGAGGTCTATATAGATGATCTCTTAGTGAAGAGTCGGGAATAAGAAGGGCACGTCGCTAACCTCAAAGAAGCCTTTGATGTTTTGAGAAAATTCAAGATGAAGCTTAATCCAGCAAAGTGTGTATTCAGAGTGACCTCTGGCAAGTTCCTAGGGTACCTGGTTACCCATCGTGGGATTGAGGCCGACTTCGAACAAATCAGAGCCCTAGACGTAAGTTCGACAGAAACAGCTCTAAGCCTAAGTCAACCGATACACGAGCACTACGCTGAGTACTATGAACCATTGGCATTGCGTATGCTCTCGAGTTATGTAAAAACTCATGCTCCTGTGCCTCGTCATAGCTAGTCCGGTTCGCGTTGCGACATGGCTGGATAACCTGCAATGGTATAAAGCTATGTGCCCTAGACGTAGGTTCTACCAAAACGGCTCAAGCCTAAGTCAATCGATATATGGGCACTATGCTGAGTACTCCGAACCATTGGCGTTGTACATGCTCCCGAATTATGTAAGAACTCATGCTCCCGTGCCTTACCATAGTTAGTTTGGTTTGAATTGTGACACGACCAGCTAACCTGCAACAGTACAAAGCTACGTGCCCTAGATGTAGGTTCGACCGAAATGGCACTAAGCCTAAGTCAACCGATATATAGGCACTACGCTGAGTACTCTGAACCATTTGCGTTGCACATGCTCCCGAGTTATATAAGAACTCATGCTCCCATGCCTCGCCATAGTTAGTCCGGTTCGCGTTACGACATGGCCTGCTAGCCTGCAATAGTGCAAACCTACATGTCTTAGATGTAGGTTTGACTGAAATAGCTCTAAGCCTAAGTTAACCGATACACGGGCATTACGTTGAGTACTCCAAATCTCACCACAGTTAGTCTGGTCGGTATATTGACACTACCGGCTAACCTGCAACAATACTACGTGTCCGCACGTTAACTTGACGGAAACGGAGCTTCGTCTATGTCGACCGATACAAAGGCACTATGCTGATTACTTTGAATTCTAACCCCCATCAATCAACCAGTCTGAGGCCCTGTCATCGACATTCAAAGACAAAGTTTGAGGTAGGCTTTATCGCCTCGGCTCCTTCCAAAGCCAGAGACGTTGACATCATCTCAGCCCGAGGAGACAGCCTCGGCATTCAAAGACAAAGTCTGAGGTAGGCTTCGTCGCCCCGGCACCTTCCAAAGTCCGAGATATTGACATCGTCTCGGCCTGAGGAGATAACCTTGACATTCAAAGACAGTCCGAGGTAGGCTTTACCACCTTGGCACTTTCCAAAGCTCGAGATGTCGACATTGTCTCGGACCGAGGAGATATCCTCGGTATTCGAAGATAAAGTCCGAGGCAGGCTTCGCCGCCTCGGTACCTTCCAAAGCCCGAGACATCGAAAATCGTCTCGGCCCGAGGAAATAACCTCGGTATTCAAAGACAAACGTCGATATTGTCTCGGCCTGAGGAGGAAGCCTCAGCATTCGAAGACAAAGTCCGAGGCAGGCTTCGCCGCCTTGGCACTTTCCAAAGCCTGAGACGTCGATATCGTTTCGGTCCGAGGAGATAGCCTCGTCATTCGAAGACAAAGTCCGAGGCAAGCTTCGCCGCCTCGACACCTTCCAAAGCCCGAGATGTTGACATCATCTCGGCTCGAGGAGACAACCTTGGCATTCAAAGACAAAGTCTGAGGTAGTCTTCGTCGCCTCGGTACCTCCCAAAGCCCGAGACGTCATTATCGTCTCGCCCGAGGAGATAGCCTCAACATTTGAAGAGAAAGTCCAAGGTAGGTTTTACTACCTCGGTACCTTCCAAAGACCGATACATCGGCATAGTCTCAGCCCGAGGAAACAGCCTCGGCATTCGAAGACAAAGTTTGAGACAGGTTTCGCCACCTTGGCACCTGCCACTCGAGACATTGATATCGTCTTGGCCTGAGGAGACAACCTCGGTATTTGAAAACAAAGTATGAGGTAGGCTTCGCCGCCTCAGCACCTTCCAAAGCCTGAGACATCGATATCGTCTTAGCTCGAGGAGACAGCCTTATCATTCGAAGAAAAAGTCCAAGGTAGGCATCACCATTTTGGCACCTTCCAAAGCTCGAGACGTCGACATCGTCTCGGCCCGAGTTGACATCCTCAGCATTCAAATACAAAGTCCAAGGCAAGCTTCGCCTCCTCGGCACCTTCTACAGCCTGAGACGTCGACATCGTCTCGGCCCGAGGATTCAGCCTCGGCACCTTCTACAGCCTGAGACGTCGACATCGTCTCGGCCCGAGGATTCAGCCTCGGCATTCAAAGATAAAGTCTGAGGCTGTCATACGCCAGAAATCTGAATACCGATCTCGGGGTGTAAGGAGAGAAAGGGGTGAAGGGTTGGGTTACGATCTAAGTACTACACCAAGTTAGAGGCAAACTCAACCTTCAAGAAGGCTATTCTCAGTAGGTGTGGCACATCAATGCCACTACTTACTAAGCAGTGTCCCTCTGAGGGAGCACAACGCTCAAGTCTCCGACGATGAGCCAAGTAGCCTCACTCACTCCCTACCACTCGAGTAGGTTAGTCTGATAGTCATATCTACCAGGTTAATCTGTTTGGCCACTTATATCTCAGTATATTTTAAGATGATCTATCCTAGGTTTGGGACTTGAGGAGAGGCCTACACAAAAGAATATTATGGATTGATCATTACTACCAAAATTTATACTAACATTACTATAATCTAAACTAAACCACGAAGAAAATTCTCATTCTAATAATCATGGTACATACCCAACAATGACAATATAATATCTACAATTGTTACTACAAAATAAAATCACAAGTACTGACTCCAAGACTGTTACCGGCTCAGCTCTACATTTGATACTAACCTGCAAGAGAGTTTACTTGTGGAATGAGTCGGCCCCAAACAGGATCAGTCCCAACCACTGACTGGTAAGTAAACCCCGCTCTAAGGGGGTGAGTGTGTGCAATAATGTCTTAAAATAAGATTTAAGATAATAAAACCAAAGAGAGTAATAATATAGCTAAATAAGAAACCTTCTAAAAAAACCAAGCAAAGAAAGTAGTAAACTCACACTAAGGTACTAGTCCGGCCTCTAATTCCATCTAATATTGCACTCCTCTTCTAATTATAATATGTGTATATGCAATTTATAAAGGATTCACATAGTATATGTCATCACACCAACCATGTGTCATATAGTAGAAATACAATATATGGTCATTTTCAATCATCTAGCGAGCATGAGTCTCAACAAGGTACTACTCAACAGCATTAATACTACGTCATAAAAATCTAATTTAATAATGTCAAAACCAATATATCACCCTAATCTATTTTAACCACAAGATTAATGTTATACAATATACGAGAATCATTTATAGAAAATCACAAACTAAGGTTTTGAAAACATTAGTCGAAAATAGCTTCAGATCAAATACTTGCCTTAGTTTTTGTGAGACATATGCATAAGTTTCTGATTGTCCAAATCGATCTTCCTGCTAGTTAATCTCCACTCCGTCCCGGCAGGGTTGTCATGGTTAAGACCTGACAAGTTGCACAATTTTATATATTATAATTTATCAATTTTAAGAAGAGGTTTAGGCAAGGTCGGAGTTTAATTCAACTTCCGCTAGAGGTGTCCTCGACTTAGGTGTAGGTACGGCCAGCATGTATAGTTTTGATTTATGGCATTGCCGAGTCTAAGCTTGAGTTGGCAACTAGTACTATATGCCTCGCTTGGTCGAAAACCGGGGTCGGCCATTAATGGGGCAAGCATCGTACTACCATGCCCAATAGAGTGACGACTTCGCACATATACAGAAGAGGCATTGCTAGATGTTGTGGTCACGGTACAATCGTCGATGCATGAAAGATACATGCATAGGTTTGAACCTATAGCCGGTGGCGCTCAAAGTGATGTGTAAGTTCTGAGGTTAGCGGTGGTCGCCGTGTGGTGGTTGTGCCGCTACCTAGCTAGCAGCCTGGCCGCCGAGCACAAGGTACATGGGTTCTCAGCATCAAGGTAAAAGAGGGGGCGGCTAAAGGGGGGGGGGGGGGGGGGGGGGGGGGGATCAGAGAAGTGAGAGATGGGAAAGGGCTGACCTTGATCGGTGGGGGCCCTCGGCCTTCGGTAGGGGTTCCTCCTCCTTCAAGCTCCGGCACGGCGGCACCCTCCTTTGCTCCGGCCAGCCGTGCACAACACCTCCCCGTCGGCCACCTCATGGTACTAAAAGAGAGAGAGCGAGAGGGGTCTTGGGTGAGGGCTTTGGTGAGGGGGAAAGAAGCTGGGGTGGGTTGGGCTGATTTAAAGGAAAAGGAAAGGTGGAGAGTGAGAAGGAAAAAATGTTTGGTTTCTTTGCCCAGCACAGGAGAGAGTGGGGGATTTGGGATGGGTTTGACTGACTTCAAATAATATGGGAAGAGGGTATGGCTAAAAGGGTGGATTTAGGTTCGGTTGAAATAAGATGGTTAAAAGGTGTTCGGTTGAACAGGGTGAAGGGGGTTAGGTCTGTTGTACTGGAGTAAATGGCTTTTTAGTTGGTACAGTAGAGTGTGTACAAGGGATGGGTTGAATGAGATTTTTATTTTTATTTTATTTTTAAGTGGTGTGAATATATGGGGTATGTGTTAGTGCATCTCGTTTGTTGGTTTGAAGTCTGATGGTCTGCGAAGGCCTAGGATCTCAGGGATCGAGAAGATCCGATTGAGTCGGATTGGTAAGTCGGGGAACCAATCGGCCCTATCTCGACGAGTTGGTTGGACTCCGCGACTTGTGCCACGGGGTGACGGATCTCTACAGGAGCACACCAAGGTCACAAATTACGTACAATTAATTAATTAATTAATTATTAAATTAGATACTAGTGCTCTCTAGCATGCTCAACACATGTGTGCACTCGTGCGCGCACACACACATGTCCACAAAATCACACTACCAACACCATGTCGTCTCGTGACCTGGACCCACGGGACCCATGGTCCTATCCAATTCAAGCCCGATCTAACACAACACATGCACAACAAATACAATATTATAATAAAAAATACAGGTGCCTTTAGCAAACGCTATCTCTGGAGTTCTGGGCATTACAGAGGCAAGCTTCGCCTTCTCGGCACCTCCCAAAGCCCGAGACGTCGATGTCTTCTTGACCCAAGGAGACAACCTCGGCATTCAAAGACAAAGTCCGAGGTAGGCTTTGCAGCCTTGGCACCTTTCAAAACCCGAGACATCGACGTCGTCTCGGCCCAAGGAGACAGCCTCAACATTCGAACACAAAGTCCGAGGTAGGTTTCGCTGCCTCGGCACCTTCCAAAGCCCGAGACGTCGACATCGTCTCGGACCAAAGAGACGGCCTTGACACTTAAATGTAAAGTCTGAGGCACCCTCGCTGCCTCAGCATGCACCAAAGTCCAAGGAGACAGCCTTGGCACTCGAATGCAAAGTCCAAGGCGCTCTCGCTACCTCGACATTCCACAAAGTCCAAGGAGACAGCCTTGACACTCGAATGCAAAGTCCGAGGTACCCTCGTCACCTCGGCATTCCATAAAGTCCAAGGAGACATCCTTGGAACTCAAATGCAAAGTCTGAGGCACCCTCGCCACCTTGACATTCCACAAACTCCAAGGAGACCACCTTGGTACTTAATTATAAAGTCTGAGGCACCCTCACTGCCTTAGCACACAACAAAGTCTAAGGAGACATCCTTGGCACTAAAATGCAAAGTCCGAGGCTCCCTCGTCGCCTCGGCATTTAACAAAGTCCAAGGAGACTGCCTTGGCACTTAATTATAAAGTCTGAGGCACCCTTGCTGCCTCAGCATGTAACAAACTCCAAGGAGACAGTCTTAGCACTTAAATATAAAGTTCGTGGCACCCTCGCCACCTTGGCATTAACCACAAAGTCCAAGGAGACCGCTTTGGCACTCAATTATAAAGTCTGAGGCACCCTTGCTACCTCAGCATGCAACAAAGTCCAAGAGACAGCCTTGGCACTCGAATGCAAAGTCCGAGGTGCTCTCACTGCCTCGGCTTTCTACAAAGTCCAAAGAGACAGCCTTGGCACTAGAATGCAAAGTCCAAGGTGTTAGGTTTCCATATGTTGCCATTAGTTTTTAACGATTTAAACAAACCTACTTTACCGGTATAGTGAGTAGCTATGAGCTAAAGTCGGGAGGGTAGAGTTAAGTCTGACTATGTTGCGACAAAGAAGTACTGTTGTAGTCAAAACCACTACTACCATTCTCTTCCACCATGCTTAGGCATTGAAGGTATATTTTTAACCCTTTCGAAAAGACTTTACTCAGGAATTATGGTTGTGGGTGCATAACTAGCTAAACACACACATACACTTCATTTTGTTCGACCTTTTTTATCATTGAAGCATACACATGCATGTTCATTTATACTTCATGTCAAAGATGTATGGGCATCTATATTAGACAGAAAGGACCACAAGGGCATGTTAAACTTCGATAATTCATCTTGCTCGGAATAAGGGCTGATGCCCTACACTAAGTATGTGTATAGTAAGCTAATCGTGCGTACGACTGTGGCTAAGTCGAGAGGTGGGTATAAGCTCTCTCTATGAGACTATAAGTCGTGCACATGACTTCCAAGTTGTGCACACGACTTCCAAGTCGTGCGCACTACTTGGCCTTAGTCTCCAAAGTGTTCTTGCAAACTACAAGTTGTGCACATGACTTTTACAAGTCGTGCGCACGATCCTAGTCGGCCACACACTATTTGACATCCACCTTAGCTCCCATATGAGACTGTCCTATGGAACGAAGACACATTACAAAGTCGTGCGCACAACTTGGGTTTCGTGCGCACGACTGGGTCTAGAACATACTGGAATGGCTAAGTTGGTTGACTTAACCAATCCATAAGTTGCACGTGTTGGTTGTATAAAGATAAGGATTTATATCTTGGTCTTAGCCATTAACTTAAGGGCTCCCTTGGGCTATAAATAGCCCATACCCTTAAACTACTAATGAGTATTTGGGTTTTGTGAGGAATTAGGAGAGGGGTTTAGGTTTAGTGAGTTCATCTCTTTGAACTCCACCTCCTCTCTTCTTCCCCTTCTCCACCTCTCTCTAATCTTCCATTAGTTCCATATCCATAGGGGTTGCACTCATCCTTTGAATGGTATCTTGAGTGTCTTGCACTTGAGATCATACAAAGAAGAGAGAGCAAGGTTATGCTATGATCCAAAGTGTCATCCAATACTTGGATCCTTGCTAGTACTTAAGGGTTTTTTTGAGGCTTGTGTCTTTGAAGTATACTAGGCTTAGAAGCATGTATCTAAGGTCTTGAAAGTGATCAAAGGTTACCTTCTACCTTAGTTACTTCTTAAATCCAAGTGTTCTTTGGTTTTTACTTTTCTTTCTTTATTTCCTCCACATACACCTTTGCTTCTTTCCCACTATCATGTGGAAGGCACTTGCGGGAGCGCATGGGGTGATTGCGATAACACAAGCACTCATCATCGCCGATGGTGTGGTGGGACCTCTACAGCACCAAGGCGGATCAGAGAAACTCAGATTAGAGCGAGGAGGATTATGAGTGGACTCTTTGAAGGGTGGTTGCGGCCAACTTTACCGATGGAGCGGGGCGTGGCTCAGGGGTAGCCGGGGTAACCACTTTGTAACCATTAGTGTTTACTCTGCTTTCATGGGTGCATAGGAAAGACTAGGTTGTGGCCTAGTTCCGACTTCGCTGAGGGTAGTTTTTCCCCTGGTAAGGGGTTTTTATCTAGAAAATAACTTATTGTTCTTTGGCGTCATATCTGTGATCATTGCTATTTTTTCTTTCCGCATCGTAGGCAACCTAATCCGCGCTTGCATCTGTCCATTGTGGGGCATGCCAACTAGCTTCGTTTAGTTGGTCTCTTAATGCATAGTAATTAGCTAGCCTAATTTAGCCTAGCTATAAAATTTCAATTAGTATCAGAGTGGGTCTCTCTTGTTGTAGCTAACACTCTTGAAGTGGATCCGTTAGGTTGCCGATCATTAGTACTTGATCACTTGTTCTCTACAAGTTGTTTGTAGATGTGTGGGGGTAACCCTCTTTAAGAGTTACTTTTGGTTTTCGTAAACTTTGCGATCATGATTATTTTTGTTTGCTTTTTGTGGTTTTTCCTTTCGGGATTTGTGTGTTTAGTTTTTGCCTCTAATAATTGAGTCACGAAGAGAAGGGAGTGTTATCACCAGGTCTCTTTTGTTGGATGGGAATAACTATGCACCTTGGAAGGCTAAAATGCAAGCCTTCCTTCGTGGCATGAGTGAGGAGACATGAATTTGTGTTTTGGATCGGTGGTTACAACCCACTTTTGAGCCGAGAGATCTCAAACCATACGAAGTATGGTTAGGAGATAAGAAGTTGATGTGCACAAGCAACCAAAGGGGTGTTGGAAATAATTCCATGGTAAAGACCCACAGCGGAAGCAAAGTGAAGGTTCGAAGACCGGGGATGGTGTGCGTTACATATCAAGATTTTCATCGAAATGATCTATATGTGCGTGTATGAATCTAGCATGGCAACTACACGAATCCCTAACGTCGATTTAACACGAGAGAACAATCTAGCATGCATGCATATTCTATCTATGTTAGATTTACGTGTTAAAGATCATACCTACATGCGGATTCTTTCACCGCGATAAGTTTCTTCTTTGTCGATGGAGATGGGCTCGAATTTGCTCATATACCTTCGGTGCAATGGCCATAACGTTCTGCTCTGAACTCCGATTGGGATGAATTTTGGACTGAAGGTAGAGAACTTTGAGACACAACTTTTACAACAAGTTCCACCTCATTTGAATTTATGTAGCTCTCAAAATAGCAGAAACATTGTTAATTTTCTGTGCAGATTTTGGACAGCAAAAGCTTACGGGAGATGCCTTCTAGTTCACCCGATCTCGCACGATGCACGGCACCTCGTCAATAGATCTCTAAGTGCCTCCATCTGAAAAGACTTCTTCTTCTACGAAACCCTACAAGAGGAAGACGAGTCGCCATCAAATGACGCAAGCGAGGGGGAGAGACGAGAGAGGAGAGGAGAAGAGAGCTAGGGAGAATAAATGAGGGGGGGGGGTCGGTTTTTCAGCACCTATGGCCAGCCCCCTTTTCCCCTTTTATAAGGCCGGCCTATCCCCTTGGATAAGGATCCAAGGTGATAAGTTCATCCCGCAAAAATCTCCCTTTATCTCTCCCTCTATTTATTCGTTTTTTCCACTTATAGGACTTGAATTTGACCAATTCAAATCCCCTATCTTATCCCTATAGCCAGCCCTATTACTGGGGGATTCTTATCCCCAGTATATAGGGGCCGGCCATGCATGGGTCTCCCACAACTAGGATCGGCCACTAGTGAGGCTTGACAGTGTGTGTTTTTACCAAAACACCCTTTTGCCTCAAATTGACCATTTCTAGTGTGCGAGACTTAGCGACTCTTCCTTAAGTGATCTTGATAAGTTACTTTACTATTAACTGAGATCACTGGAGGGTGCCCCTAGTAAAGTCAACTAGTCAACTCGCAATATGTCCCGGTGTATTGCACCCATGTAGTGAAGTTCACTTATAGTGAGGGACAACTACATGCGTCTCTGCACTAACCTAGGGTTTTCCCTTAGTGCAGACACGTAGCTACGCATCTATCGTGAACTAGTGCGAAGCACTCACAGAGCGTAGGCTTGGACTTCTCGCTTCCTCTAACTGCGTTCTATGTTTCGAGGAGATAGTACAAGGACCATACATAATGTGGATAAAGTGGAACCTTCAAGGATCAGGGTTCATGACTTCTAACTTAGACTCGATCAACACACTATACCCGAGTGTACCATCGATCCTCTGAGTCTGAGTTAACCTGCATGGCCACCCAGAGTGCGACACAGGCAGTACTCCAATTCCCCCAGACTTATTCTGTTCTCCCTCATACCCCTGCTCTCTGCTTAGCATGGTAAACCCGTTATCCCTTTACATGGTGCCATGATGCAACTCGAGCGGTGGAGAATACCGTCAGACTCGAGTGCTCATATGACTCGGTTCGTTCCAGGTTGACCACGTACATCATACCTCCGATTACTCTACCGAGCAACCAGATCCATCACCAATCCAACTGATGACCACCTGGCCAAAATTTAATACGACGTAGGTCAAACCAAGGAACACACCTCTTGTTAAGGGTGTGGATGGCCTGCAGGAGTGACACGTTGATGCAACGCCAGTCGGGTAACCTAGTACACCGTGGTTTTGGATCACTACATCCAGATCTTCACACATTGGTGCGCCAAAGCACCACTCAACTGGTTAGTCCATCAGACATGGTCCCTCAGGGTTTAGGACCGTTTTACCCTAAGCAGAAACACGGCTTAGTGCATCGATATCTGCTTACCGATCTATGTACCGTGTTGGTTCCGTTTGGCCATAGACACTGTGCCTGATAATGACCGTGGTGGAGACACCCACGCTCTGTCATCCCAACAGCTTATCCGAATAGGGTGACCAACCCTAATCAGAGCTGTGAACGTATTTAGGTTACATGGGACCAGTGCCTTAAGTCTTCCACTCAAGTGGATTACCATATAGCCATGGCTCTCTATTCTGTTATCAGAATACATACTAAGGTACGTACCAAGATGCAATCTTATACTATCAACCATACATAGCTTAACTATTGGTTTTTACGAGCTGTAGACCTCACCAATTCTAACAATCTCCCACTAGGTCTAATGAGGAAAAACGGTGTTGAGCTCTATAGCTTCTACATGCTGCCCAAAAGCCTTTGCAGGAATTCTCTAAAGTAATAGACAACATTATCTGCAGATGCCACCTCAGTACCGCTACTTGCATTTCCTCCTATAACATTCAGATCAAGTGAAGTTTATACTTGATGGGTTTCCCCTCATTGTTGTTCCTAGTCTCCTTGGACCTTGCTTACCGCTATTCTGTTGCAACAACAGATAACTGAGCCTCCGGTACGCATCCCAAGTTTTCTAAGAACTTCCTAAGCTATACCATCTTGTAGACTACCTCGCACGTAACAACATGCTCAGTCTTCGTGATGGAGTCTGTGATGCACTTGCTTCACACTCTACCAACTACTGCTTCTAATCCCAAGATAAAAATAATTCCTGAAATCGATTCTCTGGAATGCACATCTGATACCAAAGTCAGACTCTGTGTGTCCAATCGATATCAGGACTTGTGAAGTGCAAGCTAACTCACAATTCCTACTTGATGATGACTTCTGAGTATACCCTATACTTTAGTCCAATGATCTGGACCCGGGTTCGACTGAAACCGACCCATGAATCCTACTGCGCAATAGATATCTAGCCGCATAAACCGAATCTGGCTAGAATCTTATCTTCATGCGTAGCCAATGACAGTAAGAGAATCTTGTTCTGGTAATCTCCAGTTACCTTGATTCCCAGAACATAACTTGCCTCACCAGGGTCTTTCGCATGGAATTATGATGACTATAAACCTTTACCGTAAATAATATTTTTACGTCATTTTCAATCAGTAGAATATCGTTAACGTAAAGTACTAAATACACCCTTGTAGTTATTTCACCTTTCTTGTACCCACTTGGCTTATCGTCATTCTGATCAAATCCGTGTGAGCGGATTCCCTTGATCAAAATAGATATCCCAGCTTGGATGCTTGCATCAGTCCATAAATGGACCTTTACAACTTGCATTCTATATCTTCCTGACCTATTGACACAAAGCCTGGAGCTGCATCATCCATATGTCCTTTCCAAATTTCTTTTAGGGAATAACTATCTTGACATCCATCAACCAGATCTCCAAACTATAATGGGCTGCGATGGATTAAGAGGATCTGAAATAGACTTAGGCATAGCTACCAATGAGATGTTTCAACATAGTCAATCCCTTCTCCTTTGGCAACTAATTTAGCTACTTAAGTCTTAACCGGGTGCTTTTCTTATACACCTCCTATACCTAGAAGGGTGATATTGCTAACAAGAGTCGAGACAGTTCTAAGGGATATTGATGCAAGCTTGCCTCCATGGTCTTTTACCAGTCAGAGCTGTTGGAAGCTCCCACTACTTCTTCGTAACTCTAGGGATCATCCTCCTGAAACTCTGGATTAACTATCGAAGTTTCTCTATAGTATCTATCAAGAGCTTTGATTCTCCCACAACAACGAGGTGGTGGTGGTACAAAGTGAATCGTTTCTATAGTGGCTGGTATACTAGTTTCTTGTATCATCTACTCCTACTACATTTGCAGATGTGCACTCTCTACCAGTACCCAATAGTTCATCCAGAAGTACCTTACCGGTAAAGTTCTGGTCTATAATATAATCTTGATCTAGGTAGTTGGTATCCGTAGAAACGATTACTTTCCAGACCTCAAGATCATAGAATAGTCCATCTTATGCCTCTTTAGGGTAACATATAAACAGATATACCTGGTGTAAGCTTGCCTCCATGGTCTTTTGCCAGTCAGAGCTGTTGGAAGCTCCCTCTACTTCTTTGTAACTTTAGGGATCATCCTCCTGAAACTCTGGATTAACTATCGAAGTTTCTCTATAGTATCTATCAGGAGCTCTGATTCTCCCACAACAATGAGGTGGTGGTGGTACATAGTGAATCGTTTCTACAGTGGCTGGTATACTAGTTTCTTGTATCATCTACTCCTACTAAGTTTGCAGATGTGCACTCTCTACCAGTACCCAGTAGTTCATCCAGAACTACCTTACCGGTAAACTTCTGGTCTATAATATAATCTTGATCTAGGTAGATGGTATCCGTAGAAACGATTACTTTCCAGACCTCAAGATCATAGAATAGTCCACCTTATGCCTCTTTAGGGTAACCTATAAACAGATATACCTGGTGTAATACCCAAAAATTTTTAAATATATATATTAAATTGAGGAAAGTACTTATCCAAGCAAAACTAAAACATAGGAGTCTAAAACCAAAAATCCAGCTATGTCATGTCGTTCGGACCCTCTAATTGATCAAAAACTATATATACAGTTTAGTCATTGGGCTTGACTGTAAGTCACTTAAAATTTAAAAACAAAAGTAGAGATAAAAGGATTCGAAACCCAAACCTTTAATATAAGTACACTTTTATTTCTTAACCACTTTACCACTCATCTATTTTATACAAAATTTAAGATATATAATATTATATCTTTTGAAACCACTGAAATGGTGAACCGAACCTTTCAAACCTAAAACGGAAATTATTTAATAATTTAATGTCATTTCACAATTAAACCCTCAAGTCTCTTAAGATTATAAAATATATATTATTTAATATATTTAATGCTATTTAGACAATTAAACCTTCAAGTCTCTTAGGATTATAAAACGGATGTTATTAATGGTATTTGGACAATTTAATCCTCAAGTCCCTTGGCATTCCCAAATAGACCCTATAAATAGGGACCCATTCTTCCTCTTCATTCTTCACACAAACCGAGATAGATCTTCTCTATCTCTCCCTTTATCATCTCACCTAGCGGGCCCACCATCGTCGGAGCCACCAACGACCACTAATTGGTTGGACCGCCACCATTGTCGGCCGTCTGGCCGGTGCAGCGTCGTCGACCACTGTCAGTCGCCCCGATGACTTGTCGCCGACGATCGCAACTGGTTGTCGTCGACCTCGGTTAGCAACCTTGCTGAAGTGCCACCACCGTTTGCCAGTGCTCCGCCGTACCGGCCACCGGTCGCCGTCGGACCCACCGCCGCCGCCACCGCCGTACCACCACCGCCCACCTCTATACCTGGTAGGCCAAAAATTTACTTTTTTATTAAATTCCTGAACTAAAGCCTACTAGGAATCTGGGTCGAAGCCCATTAAGCCATTAACATGCTCTGGGTCGAAGCCCATTAAGCCAATAAACACTCTGGGACAAAGCCCATTAACCCATTTAGCTATTAAGCCCATTTAACCTAGTCTGGGCTGAAGCCCATTAAACCCATTAAACACAGTGGTCCGAAGCCCAACAAGCCCAGCAATCAATTGTGATAAAACAACTCTGCCATTAGCCAAACTGAAGCAATATTGCTGAGAGCAACCTGACCCTTTTTATTAAAGGCAGACTACCCATTTAAATTCCGTCAATACCGGCTATTTTGGCCATACCGGAAGCAAACGAACTCCGAATTGAGTTCTGTTTGCAGCCACGATTTCAGAATGAAAAACACTACAAAATGAATATAAATTCAAGGACTTTAAAAATGACCTAAATACCCCTATAAAAATAAAATGTATTAAATAAATAAGTTTAATTAACAAACCTAAGGAATCCACATCAGAATTCGTTTCCGACAAATCCTTGGAAGAATTATTGTTAAAACTAACAAAATATAGCAATATATTTTAGGTCATGAGCTTACTAAGACATCCTCATCAGAAGAAAGATTATACGATGCTTCAGGTATGGGACTAAACTGAGTTAATTCTTGCTAAGTGTATGATATTGAAATAATAGTA
Source organism: Chamaelirium japonicum (assembly GCA_947650365.1). NCBI lineage: Eukaryota > Viridiplantae > Streptophyta > Magnoliopsida > Liliales > Melanthiaceae > Chamaelirium > Chamaelirium japonicum. The sequence goes on from OX393552.1 coordinate 33,045,966, forward strand.
GGATGCTATGGATATGTAAATTTTTGAGATGTGTTGATCACTTATTTGGGTGTGGGTCTAGCCCTAGTTGAGGCCAAAAAGTAACTTGGGTGTGGATCTAGCCCTGGCTGAGGCCAAAAAGTAACCTAGGTGTGGGGCTAGCCTAGTCTTGTGACTAAAAAAACCTAGGTGTTGGGCTAGCCTTGTTGAGACAAAAAGTAGCTGGTTAAGGCTTGAGATTCCTACCCTGGCTGAGGCCAAAAAGGGAATCGGGTGATCAATGTCTTTTTAATTACTATTCATAGTTATGTTCACTGTTTCTTCAGTAGATTTATCTTACCATGAATGAACTAGGTTTAATAAGTGAGTCAGTGGATTAGACTCACCCCCCTACAGGTGTTATGAACCCTACAGAGACTGATCCTATAGGACAAAGAGAAGAGGAAGAACGAATAGAGAATGAACCGGAGGGAGTCGAAAATCCGCTCTACACTCTATATTATGAGGATATGGGAGCGGAGATGTGAAGAGTTGATGTCGCAAGTAAGTCTTAGGCTTTTATATTTCAAACGATGTATCAAACCCTTATATTATAAGGTATGGTATTGAATAAGAGGCTCAATTATTTCCATATTCAATGAGATTTAATTTATATCAAGGTTTCTTCTAACACCCCAGTGTTATACGGGTTGATTTAAATCCGTAAAATACCGGGGCGTTACAACTTGGTATCAGAGCCTAGGTAATAGATCATATGGAGTTAGAAAACATAGATTTAAGATATCAGTAATCTAGTCACTTAATCTAGAGAACAAGATAGGTTAATATGAATTCAATTTAAGTATATGTACACCAAATCCTAGATAATTTAGACATTAATAATCCAAGACATTTAGTCTAGATAACAAAGTTGATACAACTGAATCTGGATTTATGAGTTCTCTCTTTTTTTGCTTGTTATAATAACCTTTGATGCTTAGGTATAAGAAAATTCTATAGGATTCTATAAAGCTTAATCTAGAAGATAATATTCAAATTAGACATATGATTGCAAAAGAAGAGTTAGAAGCTAGATAGACATATAGGTTTAGAAAGCTAACCTTTCTCGAAAACTGAACAAAAAGTCTAAGGTGACTTTTCTAAATTTAAGATCTTAAGTTGGAAGCACTCCCGAGTATTTTAACACGTAATCATTTGTAGTCTAACTAATCGTCGTAGCCTAGTGCCTTTTTGAACCAGCTCAGCGAAGAGTCACAACTCAAGAGAAAAAGAAAATAAAGTAATAAAAACTCAAACTACGACATTCACCGTGATACCACAAAGTTGTGAAGAATTTAATGCTATGATATACAGATTTTAAATTTAAGTTTCTTTATGTCAAGGACTAAATATCAACTTTTTCCCATGCTACCCAACAGGCCCAAAGTGATAGAACCTTACCGATGAGATTATGATAACACAAAATAGTAATGATCATTGAGTAACAAATCAGTAGGTGTAAAAGATTACTTATAGGATTTAGTCAAAATTCGTCAAACCAAAATATTTTTCGAATAACATTTCAAAGGAGTACTCAAGACAAGAATATTTTCCCAAAATAATCTGATAAAAGATGATATTGATAACTATAGAACCACCGAGATAGCATAATAGAAGTGAGATAAGTATTAGATTTTTGTCAAGGGTATTAACATATGCACCAGATACTGAATTCTTAAGTTACTTCAAATATTAATATACCTTATTAGGTCTATGACATTTAGGAATAGAGATAATCATCATGCCTCGCAATTGAGTTCAAAGGAAAGGACTACATAAGAAAGAGTTACTTGGGGTTACATGGAGTCATTTCTTGGTGGGAAAAGGGCTACTAATTTTCAACGTGCAGCTGCTTGGAGTGGAGCCACCTATAAATCGATTGCGGAAATATGATGGTTGGTCTCTGCCTTAAATAACTTGAATGATCAAGAGACCTAACGGGAAGAGTTCGATAGTTTTTGAAGTCATTTTAATTAATCGGATAGAAAAGAAGAAAAGAGAGTTTTCGTTACAATAGAGAAACGAGAAAACCTTCTCTCATTTGGTAACAAACTATGTCCACTACTTACCACCCAAAATAACGAAGGAACCAAATAATCGAGAACCACACCTAAGGTATACCCGATTTTTCATAAAAGAGACTCCAAAAAGAATTTACCATGGTAAGAACTATGTGGTTGTAACCACTAAGAAGTTTCTCATCTTCAATGGTTACCATAACCAAAGATTTTTGAAGATTGTTTTCAATGGAAATTTCTTCGGATTGTCACCTTTGATGGCAAGAAACTCAAGATTCTCAATCGGATTTCAATCATAGTAGAAGTTTCCAAACCATAGGATTACCAGAGAGAGTAATTCCCAAATCATCGATCGGTTTCTCTCTTGATGCTCAGAATGCCCCATGAAAAAAAAAAAAAAACCTGTCTATATTATCTATTTAGATATCAGCACGAAACGAGAAAGCTAAGGATTTAGGAAAGATTCAACAAAAGAAACTAAATTAGCCATAGGAGGTAGGTTTATGATATGGCAAGTGACTAGTCATTTTTGATGCACCATATCCAAATAAAAACATATTCCTAGAAATCTGTTGATTTAAAATTCTATAACCACAAACAAAATATAACGGTATTTAAAATGACAATCACAGTAACTACTGAATTCGGACTTATTGTCTAATCCGCTAAGATGAAAAAAAAAAATCAATTAGTTTACACGACCATTTCGTGCTTAAGTGGGGACAGATTGCCACAAAAATATGTTTTCAAATTTTCCATATCCCGAAGGGGAAATGATCCATTATAGGTCATAGCCAACCAAATCAAACAACATATTCCCACAGTCATCCATCAAGACCTTGGTTTCACACGGTGGACCAATGTATAAAGAAATAACACTGGACTCAGATTCTGACTCAATACCCTTCTTTGTTCAACACTTAAGATATCTCCTAAATTTCGAGGACGAAATTTTTATTAGATGGGGAGGATGTAATACCCCGAAAATTTTAAATATATATATTAAATTGAGGAAAGTACTTATCCAAGCAAAACTAAAACATAGGAGTCTAAAACCAAAAATCCAGCTATGCCATGTCGTTCGGACCCTCTAATTGATCAAAAACTGTATATACAGTTTAGTCACCGGGCTTGACTGTAAGTCACTTAAAATTTAAAAACAAAAGTAGAGATAAAAGGATTCGAAACCCAATCTTTAATATAAGTATACTTTTATCTCTTAACCACTTTACCACTCATCTATTTTATACAATATTTAAGATATATAATATTATATCTTTTGAAACCACTGAAATGGTGAACCGAATCTTTGAAACCTAAAACGGAAATTATTTAATAATTTAATGGCATTTCATAATTAAACCCTCAAGTCTCTTAAGATTCTAAAATATATTTTATTTAATGTATTCAATGCTATTTAGATAATTAAACCTTCAAGTCTCTTAGGATTCTAAAACGGATGTTATTAATGGTATTTAGACAATTTAATACTCAAGTCCCTTAGCATTCCTAAATAGACCCTATAAATAGGGACCCATTCTTCCTCTTCATTCTTCACACAAATCGAGATAGATCTTCTCCATCTCTCCCTTTCTCTTCTCACCTAGCGAGCCCACCATCATCGGAGCCACCAATGACCACTAATTGGTTGGACCGCCACCATTGCCGGCCGTCTGGCAGGTGCAGCGTTGTCGACCACTGTTAGTCGCCCCGATGACTTGTCGTCGATGATCACAACTGGTTGTCATCGACCTCGGTTAGCAACCTTGTTGAAGCGCCACCATCGTTTGCCAGTGCTCCATCGTACCCGCTGCCGGTCGCCGCCGTACTCGTCGCCCGCTGCCGCCGCCATACCACCACCGGCCACCCCTATACCTGGTAGGCCAAAAATTTATTTTTTTATTAAATTCCTGAACTAAAGCCTACTAGGAATATGGGTCGATGCCCATTAATCCATTAACATGCTCTCGGCCGAAGCCCATTAAGCCATTAACATGCTCTGGGCCGAAGCCCATTAAGCCAATAAACACTCTAGGCCAAAGCCCATTAAGCCCATTAACCCATTTAGCCATTAAGCCCATTTAACCTAGTCTGGGCCGAAGCCCATTAAACCCATTAAACACAGTGGGCCGAAGCCTAACAAGCCCAGCAATCAATTGTGATAAAAAAATCTGCCATTAGCCAAACTGAAGCAATATTGCTGAGAGCAACCTGACCCTTTTTACTAAAGGCAGACCACCCATTTAAATTCCGTCAATACCGGTTATTTTGGCCATACCGGGAATAAACGAACTCCGAATTGAGTTCCGTATGCGGCCACAGTTTCAGAATGAAAAACCTTACAAAATGGGTATAAATTCAAGGACTTTAAAAATGACTTAAATACCCCTATAAAAATAAAATACATTAAATAAATAAGTTTAATTAATAAACCTAAGGAATCCACATCGGAATTCTTTTCCGACAAATCCTTGGAAGAATTATTGTAAAAACTAATAAAATATAGTAATATATTTAAGGTCGTGAGCTTACTAAGGCATCCTAATCAGAAGAAAAATTATACGATGCTTCAGGTAGGGGACTAAACTGAGTTAATTCTTGCTAAGTGTATTATATTGAAATAATGGTAGGATGCTATGGATATGTAAATTTTTGAGATGTGTTGATCACTTATTTGGGTGTGGGTCTAGCCCTGGCTGAGGCCAAAAAATAACCTGGCTGTGGGTCTAGCCCTGGCTGAGGCCAAAAAGTAACTTAGGTGTAGGGCTAGCCAAGTCTTGTGACTAAAACAACCTAGGTGTGATGCTAACCTTGTTGAGACAAAAAGTACCCGGATAAGGCTTGAGATTCCTATCCTTGTTGAGGCCAAAAAGGAAATCGGGTGATCAATGTCTTTTTAATTACTATTTATAGTCATGTTCACTATTTCTTCGGTATATTTATCTTACCATGAATGAACTAGGTTTAATAAGTGAGTCAGTGGATTAGACTCACCCCCCTACAGATGTTATGAACCCTATAGAGACTGATTCTATAAGACAAGGAGAAGAGAAAGAATGAATAGAAAATGAACCGGAGGGAGTCGAAGATCCACTCTACACTCCATACTATGAGGATACGGGAGCGGAGATGTGAAGAGTTGATGTCGTAATTAAGTCTTAGGCTTTTATATTTTAAGCGATGTATCAAACCCTTATATTATAAGGTATGGTAATGAATAAGAGGCTCAATTAATTCCATATTCAATAAGATTTAAGTTATATCGAGTTTTTTTTCTAACACCCCAGTGTTATACTGGTTGATTTAAATTCGTAAAACACCGGGGCGTTACATCTGGAAGTTCATCTCCATCTCATCCCTCTTGTCCTTCTACATAAGTGCATGACAATCCTATATCCTGAGACACTATAGTGTCAGCTTTTGCTTAGACCATAGCTCTCTATAGGTCTGAGGTACTAATCTAGATGAGAGATAGTTTCAGATATAAGCTACTATTTTAAGGTACAATCGCAAAAGAAGGTGGGTAGTATACTTGGCAATATTCATTATACTACGGACCATGTCAAACAGGGTTCGATTCCTTCGATCTCTTGGAGACTTCATTCTGACATGTTATCCTTGGAGTATTTAACTGTGAGATAATCCCATACTTTATCAGGATCCTATGAAACCCGTCTGATAGGTTCATGTTTCCTCGATTAAATCAAAGAGAATCCTATCGTCTAGACGCTCTTGGAACCATATACGTCAAAAATAACTAACACCAATACCTTAGTAGCCCTTTTAGTTATTCTGCCTTCTAGATAACGCTCATAGATTAGAAGGATCTTTGATGAATCTGTGAATAGAAACTCAGCCTTCTGTTACCTCTGAATTTATCTGAGGGAAAATATCTAAATCAGAGGGGTCATAAATGGGATAGCTTCTCCGAAGGATTTATATGGATTTCAATTAGATGCTGCAGCTGTGATGAAATCTATTTTCAACTTAGGATTAAATACAAAGAGATTATTCTGATCTATTCCTTTAGTAATGAAGCTATCTATTCAGTTTAAGATATACACCTACGGTACTGTCTAAAACTAAGAGCTTTATTTACCGAGGAGGAAACATAATAAAATCTCTAAAGATCAAAAATTCTTATTTCGGAAAGACTAAGATAACATATTTGATAGCATCCGCAGATACTTATAATATCAGTATCTATGTTAGGATCACTTCACTATAAAGTAGCCTTTTGCTTTCCTTGAATCTTTGTAGATACGAAGTCTACATTGCAAGAAGTAAAAGAACTACTACTAAATAGTGACTTAACCCCTAACACCTTGAGACTATACTCAATCTTCAAATACTCCCTATTCTATCCTCAGTAGAAACACTTCCGTCCTTGGCGTCACCAGACTTAGGAGTCCACACCTGTTTCTGTACTAGAATAGTTCGCAATCTCTGATAAGCTACTCCCTTAGGTTCTTCTAAAGAAGACATAGGTTAAGCACTAAAGGCATTACCTTTAATCTTGATCCCATCCTTTGTCTCTTGGAAATCTCCTTAGAAGTTCTACCTTTGTTATCTCTAGCTTGTTAAAGCTAAAGTCTCTGACAATGCCTTCGAAGATTCCAGACAAGATGCAAGACAGGTGTCTTCCACCACCTTATCATCTAGCACTATGTCTTTAGAATCTAGTTCGATCTGGAACTCAAGTATGTGTTCTCGAACAAGTATACCCTCAGACATTTCGGTACCAACAAGTATCTTGGTGGAAAAGCGATGAGTCTACTGACTTCACCTTTCAGATATCTAATGCAAGTAAAACTTTATTTGAGAAGACCCGACATATCTCTGACTGGCTTCTAAAGAGTTGTTCGCAAGTCTGCTATAACATAGCACTTGCACATCTCCTTAGACTCTCGCTAGTCGTCATATGCCCTAATTAGTACCCTAGTGATATCTGGACTAGTTAGGTCTGGTACAGGGATATTGAGATAGAACGCTAATGTACGTTTACTACCCTAAGCATAAGCTAAAGATAGCGCTTCAGCTCTATGTAGCTGGAGACCCGATAACTGATTGTCTTATGGGATAGCAGATAGGGGAACTATATGGTTGAATAAAAGAATGCAGAAAAACTTATTTTATAGATTTTGAAAATAAGCTAATTATATCCAAATACTAATGCTACCCTCACAGCGAAGACATATCTATGGATTAATTAACCATGTATGTGATATCTCGGAATCAGATACATCCGTCCTAGGGTGCGTGGTGCAGTGTCATCCACTCACGCGGGTCTTTCCCTAACCCAGTTCAAATCTGCCAACTATGGGCTTTGATGGACCATGGTTGTCCTTTTGGCCAGCGCCACGTGATCCCCATTGTCTGAGCAACGAATGCCTCACGACCAATTCGGATGCTTACCCACAAGCTTAAATAATTATGACACGGGAGTTCATGCGGCCTGTAATGCCCTGTTTTTTTATTATTATAATCAATTGGTAATAAGTTGTTCATCTTTAAATATTATGATGGTGCATGTGTTGGATTGGACTTGAGTTGGACCGGACCATGGGGTCCTGGATCTAGGTCGCGAGGTGACATGATGATGGCAATATGATTAGTTAGACACATGTAGGTGTGTGAGCGCACGCTTACGTACGTGTGGCAATTGACGTACAAGTGAACACGTGTATTTTATTTAATAATTAATTATTGGTACGTTGCGGCCTAGTTGTGCCCCTGTAGCAACTCGTTGCCATGTGGTGCCAAGTGACGCAAGTTGCGGGGCCCCAACTAACTCTTCACTATAGGACCAACGGTTCCCCTAAATTATCGATCCGATTCTATCAAGTCGTCCCGATTCTCGAGATCTTGGGCCGGTATCCCATAGCTAGCCTTATTCTGGTATCCCCTCTTGTTCTTAGTTGTCCGATCTCAGGGACCCTCTCCTTCATCTTCTTAGGCCATCGGACTTCGATCCGATGCCCAAGATGCACCAACACAAACCCCATGGGCACACACACAAAAAAAAAAGATAAGATAAAATATAATAAAATAAAATAAAACAATAAAAATCCCACCCCAACCCAAATTCTTTAACCCACCCAACTTCAGCCACCTCTTTCAACCACCCCCATCATCCCAACTCCTCTCTCTCTCTCTCTCTCTCTCTCTCTCTCTCTCTCTCTCTCTCTCTCTCTCTCTCTCTCTCTCTCTCTCTCTTTGTCCCAAAACCAAACTCACCCCAAACCCCAAACCCAGACCCAACCCCATCATCCCAACTCCTCTCTCTCTCTCTCTCTTAATTCCAAACCCAATCCAACCCAGTCGTTCCCTCTCTCTCTCTCCTCAACCCCCAAAAAACCCGATCCTCTCTTCCTCTCTATCGGATCTCACCCCTCTCCCTCTCCCTCGATCCCTCTCCCTCTCACCTGATCTCACTCTCCCACTCTCCCACTCTCGAATCTCTTATCTCTTTCTTGGATCTCTCCTCTCTCCAACCCGAACTCCACTCAAACCCATCCCAAATCCTCCACTCTCTATTGTGCTGTGCAAAGAAGTCAAACATTTTTCCCTTCTCACACTCCACCTTTCCTTTCTCCCTCACGCCATCTGACCTCCCTCTCACCCTCTACCGTCCTCTCATCCCGACCACCCTCCTCAACCCTAAGACCTAGTTGTGACCCTATGTTTCCACCCCCTTCTTTCTCACGTCACCGACCACCCGTCCTCCTTAAATCAGTTCAACCCCCCAGCTTCTTTCCCCCCGCACCAAAGCTCTCTCTCTATTAGTGCCACGAGGTGGCCGATGGGGAGGCGTTGTGTACGGTCGGCCGATGCAAAGGAGGGCATCGCTGTGCTGGAGCTTGAAGGGAGGAGCTCACGGTCGGAGCTAAGCCCCTGCATTAGGTCAGCCCCCTCATTTTCCTTTAGTGCTGTGGAGACCAGCCCGACCACCCTCTTTCCTTTTGGTTTTGTGTGTACCAAAATATTGTCAAGAGGCCAGCTAATCGGAAACGTGCACTTGGAGGCCGGAGAGTGAGCATGTGATCGACTTTTGATACAATCTATGGTTGGTTTTTTATGTGAAAAACCGGCCGGCTTTTGGTGGGATTCATGACTGGCATCACGTGTGCATCGGATTGCAGGGATTAGTCTTAATACAGACCGACCTTTGTGGCAGGTAACCAGTGGCCGACTAAAGTGACATCAACGGCTACGATTCGCCTTCACACAAAAGTCATGCATCAGCTATGGAAAAGGAGGGGTAAGGATATCATTGCCCACTAACTCTCATCATCATTGCAGAGAATAAAAGAATTGGGGACCATCACTTCTTTAATGAGGAATAGGTGGAGCATCAAATTAATGGTAACTATCGGATCGGTTAACCGATCGGCTAAATCGGAGGCCCTTGTTTGAGGGTGGCATTAACCGATGGGTTGCATGACATTTCGGTGGGACAATACAATCAAGTGGCTCCAAACAAACACACTACTCGGTTGGACAATCAAGTGGCTCTTAATTCGGGGTGACTTTAACCAAAAGACCGACCGACCTGGGAGGAGATGCGCGACCGACCGGTAGATGGCATCCATGCGCACACTCGGGTCTTGGTGTATGCTAAAGAAGGTGAGTGTACCTTGATGGCCCGAGCGGAGGATGGCGGTCAACTTTGTTGCAGGCCGGCCACACACTTCGTCGCGGGCCGGCCACGCGCTTCGTGCCCTGGGGAGGCTAGCAACGCACGAGAAGGAAGGCAGCACATGAACTTACCGGTAACCGCAATCTCGTCACGGGTCGGCCAAGCGTGAAGATGAGAAGAAGACGAACTTACCAGTAGCCGCAATCTCGTCACAAGTCGACCACGCGCGAAGATGAGAAGAAAGTGAACTTACCGGTAGCCACAATCTCGTCACGGGTTGACCACACACGAAGAGAAAAAGAAGGCGAACTTACCGGGAGCCGTAATCTCGTCACGGGTAGGCCACACACTAAAATGGGGAGAGGGGGGAGTCCAAGAACCCCCCCTGGTCGGCCACGTGCTATGATTGGGAGAGGGGGGAGTCCAACTCCCCCCCTGGCCGCGCACTAAGCAAGAAGAGTGGGGGAGTTCAAGTCCCCCCCCCCCCCCCCCAAGGAGGGTCGGCCGTGCACTATGATTGGGAGAGGGGGGAGTCCAACTCCCCCCCCCCCCCAGGGCCGGTCGCGCACTGTGTTTGGGAGAGGGGGGAGTCCAAGTCCCCCCCTAGGCCGGTCGCGCACTAAAGCAAGGAAGGGGGGGAGTCCAAGTCCTCCTCCCCCCTAGGGGGTCGGCCATGCACTATGTTTGGGAGAGAGTCCAAGTCCCCCCCCCCCCCCCCCCCCCCCCAGGTCGGCCGCGCACTAAAGCAAGGAAGGGGGGGAGTCCAAACTCCCCCCCTCCAAGGGAGGTCAGCCGCGCACTAAAGCAAGGAAGGGGGGGAGTCCAAACTCCCCCCCCAAGGGAGGTCGGATGCGCATTAAAATGGAGAGAAGGAGGACTGTCCCTCCTTTTCGTTGCTAATCATCCATGCATGAAACCGAGGGGGGGAGCCCTCCCTTCTCTGATGATCGGCTACGCGCGAAGATACAGCTCGAGGGGGATCACGATACCCGAGAATCATGCCCTCAAAATATACGACGGTTGAACCCGGGAATCTCGGACGCACGACGGTTACGGGAGTGCAGCCCACACTCCCACGATTCCTGGCCGAAGTAACCGGGTGCCAGCCGGGTGCCACGTCCCCACCATACTGATGGTTAAGTACTTTGCTGGAGCGTGCTTCTCTCTCTAGGGCAGAGCTTCTCTCTCTAGTTCTGGGTGGTGGTGGTGGTGAGTGCCATTGGGGATCCCCTCAAGGGGGGCTCCTCCTTACCTTCTTCTTCCCGAGATGGGGGCCAGGATCTTGGAGCGTTTGAGAGGGAGGAATGGCTGGCGATTGAGGTGAAGTTCCATCCTCCTCGAGCTCCGAATTTAGAGGATTTCATCTCGAGGGGATCTCGTTCTGTGAGAGGTCGTGGAGGTGAAGGATCGTTCTCCAGATTTGGCGGATTGGGCGTTCGGACTCCAGATCTGGCCCTTGGGAGTTCGAGATCCAGATCTGGTGAACTTGGTGCTGCACAAGAGGGCATCCGAGCTGATATTGGTGCTGCACAGGAGGGCCCCCGATCTGGTGATTCTTCTTCTTCTTCCTCTTCAGATCGTGGTCATGGAAGATCGGTGCAGGGCTCTGGTGCTTCAGTATCCCAATCGGCTGGAGGTAAAGAGGTGGGATCCGGATCAACAGTAGATGGTGCGGATCTGAACGCTGAATCTGGTGCGGTTTCCAGATCTGGAGGTTCGGAATCCAGATCTTCATCTAATGGTCAGGAGACAGAGAGTGTGGAAGATCGAGTAGGGCTGGCTGGTGCGGCTGCTGGTGCTCCTTCAGAAGTGGGAAGCTTGGTTGGGGAAGTGCTGGAGGATGAGGAGTTCCCGTCACTGCAATACACACTTCATAGCCCGCGTAACAGTACTGGTGCACGCCAAGTGACTGCAGAATTGCCTAGCCTGCATAGTGGCTTTGCTGAAGTTGTAACTAGTCCAAATCTGCACTTGCCTGCATGCCAGGAGTTTGTTGGAGAGCCTGAATCAAGCCGGCCTGTAGGAATTGAGGCTAGACCTGTTGGTAATGCTTGGGGAAATCCTTTGCATTCTTATGCATTATCAACTGAGGATTACAAGATCAAATTTATAGAGCCTGCTGTGTTCGAAGGTAGAAAAGTGGCGCTTTGCCCCCAAGCAGAATTGGATAAAACTGAAAGTTACTGGGCCCACTCTCTTGTGGGATTTATTCTAGGAAAACGACCATTCTTTCCTCATCTTAAGGCTACTGTGTTGAGGTTATGGCAGCCAAAAGGGGGCATGGACATGTTCTCCCGAGAGAATGGTATTTTTCTGTTCAAGTTTGCGAATGCTGAAGATTGTTCTAGAATTTTGGAAGGAGGACCGTGGCACTTCCAAGGACGACCCATAATCTTAAAGAGGTGGAGTACCGATCTCACGGTTGGGACTTACTGACGTCAATCCCATTGTGGGTTAGATTTCCTAATCTGCCGGACAAACTTTGGTCCTTTGACTCACTCAGTCGAATGGGGAGTATTATTGGCACTCCTACTAGGATGGATGCCCCCTATGGCAGCTGCAGTTGTGCACAAAGCTGGGGGTCGAATGAATTATGCCAAGATTTGTGTGGAGATAAAGGTTGAGGAGCCTCTACGAGATGAAGTTGAAGCACGGTCTGAAGCAGGTACTCTTCTTTCCATGCAAAAAGTTGTTTATGATTGGAAGCCGACTAGGTGTAGGGCTAGTCACACTTTTGCCCACAATGACGAATCTTGTTTGGTACACCCTAAGATCGCTTCCCGATGGAGGAAGCTTGCATGGCAAGGGGCTTCGACTTCACATTTCTAACAGAAATGGGTACCAACTGGGAATACCTCGAATCATAGTGCACAGGTTCCTGCTAGAGGGGCTTCCTCTTCCATTGTCTGACCATCAGTGGACTACTGTAGCTTCTAAGTCTCGAGGTAAAGCTCATTCGGCTATTCGTACTTCTTGCCAAGGGTCAGGTTCTCGATTTTCTGTGTTGGCAGATCAAGGGGTTGAAGAGGGAGGAGTTGATGGTACGGTGGCCGAGGTAGTTCAGAGTGTTGCTGATAATGATACAATTGCTATTATTGATGCTTGTAATGTAGCTGTTGCAAAGGAGGCAGGTGTTGTAACAGCTGAAGGTTTGGGAGCTGGTGGCAGTGCACAAGCAGTTGTTACGCAAGCAATGCCTGATGTTACACGAGGGGTTCCTGATTCTCTTGAGGCTGTTGCTAGGCGATCTGAGAATGATGTTTCGCATGGTGCGACTGATGCAGTTGCTGCAGGCCCAACAATTGATGGTGTTACACCACCTGCTGGTGCTACTGATGCTAGTGTAACAATGACAGAATCTGCTGTTACACCAGTCATTGGCACCGTGGGTTTACAGGCAGCTATTGACTTAGCAGAGAGCATCGCTGAAACTGATGCTGGCCCGGCTGTGGAAGGGGCTTTTGATGATGTTACACATGGTGTGACTGATGCAGTTGTTGGAGGCACTGCAGTTGCTGGTGTTACACCACCTGCTGATGATGTTACATCAGAGATTATAGGCACTGTTATGCGAGCGAATGTAGGGGCTTATTCCGGAGTAGAGAGTTCAGCCAGTGAGGGGGAGAGACCGATCATTTTAGCTCTCGCCAGGGGGAGTGGGGCCGTTGTTGGACGCACTTCGAAGTGCTGGCGAAGCAATCGAGAAGGAAGCCCAAGCTTATCTATTCCTGCTCTTCAACGGGTCCATCGGAAGGCCTTGGCTCAGGGTGCGGCGGGGTTATCTGGTGGACAGGCGTCAGGTGTTTTGCAGGACCTCGGTGTTGAAGAAGTTGAAGATGGGGAGATTCCAGTTCGAGCGGAGGTAGATGGCAATCCGCCAGATCCCTTTGCTCAATACAAGAAGCTGCTCCCCCATCTTGCCAACCTTCCCGCTTTCCTCACCGTGCCAAACCCAGCGCTTGAATCGACGTCCCGTGCCAAAGAATCTTGGCCTAAGGGTCAGTCTGATAGGGTCACAAGGAGTAGGGGGGCTAGCTAATGTTGTCAAGGGAGATCCTTTGACGGCTGAAGGGGAGCTTCTTCGACTGTTATAGGGGAGTGATTGGGTTTCGCAGGGGAGCTACTTTGTCGGTTGGAGATATTGACGATTAGGAGCGTGAAGCTTGGGAAGTGGAGTGTTTAGGCTGATATCTTGGGCATCTGATTGCTTAGACGATTGCAGGGGAGATCCTTCGACGTTTAAAGGTACTTCTATGTGTCTTCTTCTACCGATTTGCATGCTTCCACTGATTGGGAGACTCTGTGTTGTGTTGTGCTTTTTGGTTGTTGCTCTTGCTTTTTCAGTTTGGAGGCCTGTAACTCACTACGGTGAGCTAGTGCTCTCACTCTTTGGGTTAGAGTTTGAGTGTGGCCCTATTTGGCCTAGTTTCTGCTTACTCACCCAGAGTTTAGCCGAGTCCTGTAACCGTTTTTTTTTCTTCAGTAATATATTCATTTTTTACCTCCCAAAAAAAAAAAAGTACTTTGCGGGAGCACGTCATCAACTCGTCCCGTGCGAAGCATGCACCACCTGTCATCCCGGGGCTATAAATGGGGACCTACCCCTTCAGCAGTGGTGATCGAATTCTGGCGAAGGTGGTGCTTGATTCTTCTCAAATTTTGCGGAGCTAGAGAGACCGAGATTGCAGAGGTCAGTATCTCAACCGAGATTGTAGTGGTCGGTATCTTGACCGAGATTGCAGAGGTCGATATCTTGAGTGAATCTGCAGAGGTCGGTATCTTGGGTGACCGGTCCTCAGGGTGTAATTGGGGTTAAGGTGAGAGATTGTAACCGTTACTGTTGTTTTAGTGCATCCTCGCCCCACTTGTGGTTTTTTTCCCTTCAACGTTGAGAAGGGGTTTTACCACATAAATCTGGTCCTCTTAATCTATTGGCTTGTTAGATTGTGCTTGCCACCTGAACTGCCCGGTTCAAGTAAAAACCCCCCATAGGTTTTGTTGAGACTGATCGTAGAAGCCCCTTTTGCCCTTAATTACTTCCCAAGCCGCGGCCATGGCCGCCCGCTATGTGGCTGACAACTGTGCAGCCGACGGAGCCCGACCAAGTCTGGCCAGGCCAATGGACTGACAGGCACCTGCTGAACCAGCCCACAGCCCTCTCCCCCTTTGCCCCTCTTTCTGTTGAGACTGCCATCGGCTGGAAGGCCAACGGCTGACTATAATGTGGCCTTCGACCTCCCCTTGCGGTGTCGATCCAACACCCGACTATTCGAGCCCATCATGATTGTCGAAATCCCTTGACCCATTGAACTTTTGAGTTCTTTTCTGTCCTTTGTGTGGTGCGATTTAGTGGAAACCTCATCGATGGCTATTTAACCACACCGATTCGTTTCCAACCATTTTTTAGCCTACACCTCAAGGTAGCAAGTCTAATGCCGATAATACTTTTGAGCACCACACAAATCCCCTTGAGTTGATGCAGCTTAGACCATACTCGGCCTTAGAACCGATGCTTGTGTATTGACGCTCGTTATTTTATATTCATTGGTCATGAATATAGCTCCGTGCCGATTGACCTCGTTGCTTGTAAACAGTTGTGCTTTTGTGCGCATGACAACACATTGCTTAGCGGCCCTCGTGTCATCTCAGCCAACCCCGGAAGTCGAGCCATGTGAACAACCTCAGGGCATCGACGATTGTCAATATACCCTTTGGCCGTGAACTTAGCCTCTAGCCTTGCCCTCCCTTGTTTCGTGTGTAAACCCATCGTGCCGTTGATCGATCACGGTGTCATGAGCCTCCATGTCGGTCATCGATTCCCACTTCCATAGTGGCCATTACCCCCTCTATATCAACCTTACCCATTTCGGGACACGACCAGACGAGGCATGGTACTTAATTTTGATCATAATTATGAATGTCGATCAAGCCCCTTAAGTCCACATTCGTGGTTAGCGGGACCGATCTTAACGGGTCACGCATGCCTCGGATTGATAGTACCGATGCAGTGTCGACCGCCTAGGTAGAGTGGCCATATGGTAACTTGTGTAGTCGTTAAACACGAGTTTGATTCCATAGCAGCAATGCGCTACTTAGCGGCCTAGGCTGGCCACTAGTGCGATTCCCGTATAAACCACTCTTTTGATAGGCCAAGCTCGACCATACTCGACTTTGCTGATTTAGCCATCGCCCAACACGGGTCAGACCGTTTAATCAGATTAGTATAAATTGAACCTTAGTACGACTGTTGGCTTCGACAACACCGACTAACTAAGACGTTACCATTAGGAGCATCGTTTTGCGTGCTTGTAGGATGATGCCTGAAATTCTTGACTCGGCCAACTCGGGCCTAAACCTATATTTCTCGATAGCAAGCAATGAACATAGGCCCGCTGTGTGTGTTTGACAGTTCTTGGCCATGTTGACCCAATTGGAGACGGAGCGGAGGTCGCCTCGTAGAAGCCCGTGTTCGACAAACAGGTGACATCTACTACCCTTGCGTGGTCTTTAATAGTAGGAAATAAGAATGACTAAGGGTAGGTGTCCATAACGCTGCGTGCGGGTCCCACCGGACATCGTCGCATGTGGTTGAGTGGACCTCGCCTTATATGCGGAGTCGCGAGTCCGGCGACACATGCTTAAAAATATTAATAATTAATAATAATTATTCTGCTGATTACTTAGAAACCGTAAGTAGGTATTTACCTTAAGTTATATAAATTAATAATTAAATAATAATAATCGGGACCCACCCTCCAGAGAGGGGTGTGGCAACCCCAGCACACGGGTATATGGGCGAGAGTAATTTATTATGATTATTGTGATGCATTGGTTATGAGCATGGTGCGAATTCCAGGGTAAAACATCAAAGTCGATTCATTATTATAACTGTGTAATAATCTATCATGTGGAAAGATTGGACCCCATGCGCGCAAGGGCCGTGAACCACTCTGCATGCACAGCCGAAGATCAGTAGGCTAGGGGTCACGGGCAAGGGTTGTGGTAAAGCCAATAGGAGGTGCCCTCTAGTAGGGATTGGCCTAGCAATCCTTTCCCGGGATAGTTGAAGCCCCCAGGGAAAGCAAGTTGGGTGGTAGAGCTCTACCGTGAAAGATGGAAAACCCCTTATGATCATCTGGGTGATTTTGGGCACGATGTTGGTGGGTGCACGACGAGAGAGTTGGCCTTCTATATCAAAATAAAAGGCCCTATAGTAATGTCCGACCGGGGCAGGATGAATAAAATATCCGGGGTTCACATTAGGATAGATGTTTTATATGATTGCTAATTAATTATGGAATCTTAATATTGGATTATGATAATCTAGTGACATTTAGATGGTCATTTTGTTTAAATAGTTCATTAATACTATAGAATATTGAATGAACTTTATGTTAGATAACCTAGTGACAGTAGGAATTGCATGTGAACATAGACTACTGGTAGTCTTAGGTTAACCTTCTGTGAACTTCATTAATACTTAGACTGCTAATGTAATTTAATTGAATTAAAAATATTGTATCATATTATTAAAGACTATTAGGATGTCACTAGCCATTAATTTAGCTAATCTTCTAATTTCTTATTGGGGGCTACTCTTTCCCATGAGTAGACGCTTCTGTAGGTTCAAAGGCTCAGGAGTAGCAGTAGTAGTCCAGAGGCGGAGTTGGAGTCTTAGCTTGTTTTTCCTTCTTAGTATGTCGATTTTAGTAGTGGTTCTTTTTTTCAATCGATGTAATCGACCTTAATTGGAATAAGAGTGTATAAGTTCTTTAGTCTAGTTTAGTGCTCTATGTTTCTTTGTGGTAATGTGCCAGCTGAATCTTTTGGGTAGGCATCTTCTCAAGGCCCCAAGCCTAGGTTAGATCACGATGAAAATATAAGAAGAGAATTGACCAAATTTGACAAGCCTAATAGATAGGGCCTCCAGACCGATGCACCGAGTGTTAGGGAGCGGGTGAGATACTTGGCTCGCCATCGGAGGCTTGAGTCTCGTGCTCCTACAGAGGATCTTCTATCAGTATGTAGTGATACCGTTAGGTCGTACATACTGAGAGGATATCCCGGTTGAAGGTCGAGCGTGGCAAAAAATTATCTCTCTACTTTTTTTTAAATAAAAATATTTTCACAAAAATCAAGTTTCTCCCTTGTCCTTCTTCTTCATTTTTGAGAGAGCCGCAGTCCTGTGAGAAACCCTAATTGGTGTAGTTAGGCGACTAAACCCTAAACCCCTTGGTTTTTCTCACCTCACACCCTAGGGATCAGTTCCAGATTTTTAGAGTGATAGCTGGTATCAGAGCCTAGGGATATGGTTCTAGGGATTAGAATTATTGGAGTAGAAGTTTAGATCTTAGAGTGATTCTCTAATGGGTAGTCGTATTGATAATGGATAATACTAGTAGTGGTAACATATTATGATTCATAATCCTTATTATTCTTATCTTAGGTATAGGAGTCCGTCATAGGTTCTATCTCTCTCTTTTCAGTGCATGGAGATATATTCCTAGGTCGATTTCATAGTATTCAGGCATATGATACTAGTATGTGACCTTCGATGTCATTCATTCGATACATATATTTTCTAATACAAGGTTTTTACTGAGTATAATTAGAGATCATTCTTTATGGCTATGGGTGATGCATCCCACTCTGCGCATGTTCTATATTCTTTGGTGTTATGAGTCATTCCAATAGTAATATCTATTCGACTGTTTCGAAGTTTTTCTCCCTTCGTATAGGATCGATTCTAGAGGTTGGGTTCAGGATGGTTGAATATTTGGTTATAGGTCTTCTTGCCAAGTTATACCTGTTTATTTGAACTTTTAGAGTACCTTCATCTTAATGTATTCTTATGTCAAAGTGCTCACTAGTTATTTTTATCTCAGATATTGATGATTAGTTAATAATTTCTATCACGGATACAAGCTTTTGATTTTTCCTAATTACCTTATATGGGTTAATAGAATTTGAGGAAATGCCTTGATCAGCTAAGGATCTGGATCTAGTATTTTAGTATAGAATGTATTATGTCTTCTCCATACCTTCAATTCCTCTTGATTATTAGATCTCGGCTCGAGTTACCAAATCTGTTTTTCAATATTTATTTAGTTTTTGATTATCTTTTTGTAGTTGTCTCCTAATGGTAGTAGCTTATAGCTTTTTCACAAGTGTAAGTTTTGTGGTTTTTCTTGGATTTTTTTTTTCAACTCGTCATGGTTTGAGATAATAGGTTTTGACCGTAGGATAGTTCTTGGTTGGTTTGGTGTCTTCTTTTGGAGAGTTAGACTTTCATCTTATCTTTTGATCCTCCAATGATCAAGTGAATATCGTTACTAATTAGCATTTCCTTGTCAGTTTCCGGCATGATTCGCCACTCTTGTCAGTTTTTAGGTGCATTCGTCTACACCTGGATGTGTTTATATTTTAGCTGTTGCTTTCTGTGATTGACAGGTTATCCACATTTTTATTGGCTAATGGTTTCAACCTATTTCGAATATTTCAGGTTTCTGGAGATCAATCCTGATCTTACTCGAACTATGCCTTATTTGTTCAGTTTCGAGTTTTCTTTCAGTCAGTGGTCATATAATAGAGAACTATTGATTTTAAGTTATTCCATAGTCTAGTGATTCTAATCTGCTTCATAGTTGGCTCTGGCACATGATGCGTTATGACCTCCTTGTGTTTCTTCTTAGTTCACTCTGGGTTATTTCCCAGCTTAACTTTGTTAATTCTAAATCTATTATAGTTTCCAGATTTCCATTTGGTTGCCTAGCCCTTGTAATATTGGTTTAAACTTTTCCTTAGATGCTTAGTCTTTTCTTGATTTGCTTTCATTTTTGTTTAGGATGGTGTGATAGTTTTGGTTCTTTTCAATATGATCTAGCCTATTTCCAATTCTTAGTTTTCTGAGTTTATTTTTGACTTTTACCGACCGATATTCGATAGACTGATTTGAATTTTTCTATATTTTGCAGTGTTAATCTCCTTTGATTTGTCTCAGGTTATACTTAATTTTGTCTGTATTGATTATAATTGCTCTTGTTTGTTTAAATTTTTTTGAACAATTCTGTTTATTCTTGGTGACTCTGAGATTGCCCGATTTTTTTTTCTTGATTATCGTTTTTTTTTCCCAAGAGTTATGTTGGAAGGATCTAATTGGTTCTATTTTACTTTCAATAGTTTTGAGTTATTATAATTATTTTGGTTAGTTTGTTTTGGTCTTCTTATGCCTGTGGGGAGTTGATTTTAATTTTGAATTTTCTCTAGATCCTAGTCTTGCTGTGATGATCGCCCATAGCTAGTTTTGGGACTAGTCGACAAGAAGTTCTTTTCGTTGATTATGTCTCTCATGACAAGCTTGTTGGCTATCGTTCAGTTAATTCTAAACTTTGATTTATGACCGATCCTCAAATCTTGGAGTGAGTCAATGAGATTACTAGCAATTGTCAGAGTAAAGCTATCTATTGTGGAACCATCTGAGACATAGATTTTGCAATACTTGATGTTCAATCCCATAAGTAGTGTTGGTAGTATGCAATTTGACGTGTTTTCTTCTACTTATTTGTTCAAGTATCGGTGCCGTTAGTTGAGAGGGTAAAGTTGTGAGTGGTGGATTTTGAGGCAGACTTTTCTTTTTAGTGAGTATGGTGTATTAGTTTAGTTTTTTTTATTTATAATATTAGTAATAATATTTTTACCAGCCATAAGTTCGCCTTTATTATTTTAATATTTCATTGCTTTGATATCAGAAGCTGGTAGAGTTGTAAACTCAGTATAGCAGTTAATTTTTGGGACGAAAATTATAATAAGGTGGGTAGGATGTAATGCCCTGTTTTTTTTATTATTATAATCAGTAGTTAATAATTTGTTCATCTTTAAATATTATGATGGTGCATGTGTTGGATTGGACTTGAGTTAGACCGGACCATGGGGTCCTGGATCCAGGTCGCGAGGCGACATGATGATGGCAGTACGATTATTCAGACACGTGTAGGTGTGTGAATGCGTGCTTACATTCGTGTGGCGGTTGACGTACAAGTGAACACATGTATTTTATTTAATAATTAATTATTGGTACGTTGCGGCCTAGCTGTGCCCCTGTAGCAACCCGTTGCCATGTGGTGCCAAGTGACGCAAGTTGCGGGGCCCCAACTAACTCTTCACTATAGGACCAACGGTTCCCCTGACTTACCGATCCGATTCTATCTGGCCGTCCCGATTCTCGAGATCTTGGGCCGGTATCCCATAGCCTCATCCTGGTATCCCCTCTTGTTCTTAGCCGTCCGATCTGAGGGGCCCTCTCCTTCACCTTCTTAGACCATCAGACTTTGATCCGACGCCCGAGATGCACCAACACAAACCCCATGAGCACACACACAAAAAAAAAAGATAAGATAAAATACAATAAAATAAAACAAAAAAAATCCCACCCCAACCCAAATTCTTTAACCCACCCAACTTCAGCCACCCCTTTCAACCACGCCCATCATCCCAACTCCTCTCTCTCTCTCTCTCTCTCTCTCTCTCTCTCTCTCTCTCTCTCTCTTTGTCCCAAACCCAAACTCACCCTAAACCCCGAACCCGGACCCGAACCCGAACCCGAACCCGGACCCAACCTCAAAACCCACCCCCAACCCTAAAACCCAGCCCCAACCCTTTCCCCCATCTCTCTCTCTCTCTCTCTCTCTCTCTCTCTCTCAATTCAAAACCCAACCCAACCCAGCCGTTCCCTCTCTTTCTCTCTCCTCAACCCCCCAAAAACCCGATCCTCTTTCTCTCTCTCTCGGATCTCACCCCTCTCCCTCTCCCCCTCATCCGATCTCACTCTCCCAGTCTCAGATCTCTCATCTCTCTCTCGGATCTGTCCTCTCTCCAACCCGAACTCCACTCAAACCCATCCCAAATCCTCCACTCTCTACTGTATTGTGCAAAGAAGTCAAACATTTTCCCCTTCTCACACTCCACCTTTCCCTTCTCCCTCACGCCATCTGACCCCCCTCCCACCCTCTCCCGTCCTCTCATCCCGACCACCCTCCTCAACCCTATGCCCTAGTTGTGACCCTATGTTTCATCCCCCTTCTTCCTCATGTCACCGACCACCCATCCTCCTTAAATCAGCCCAACCCCCCAGCTTCTTTCCCCCGCACCAAAGCTTTCTCTCTATTAGTGCCCCGAGGTGGCCGATGGGGAGGCATTATGTACGGTCGACCGGTGTAAAGGAGGGCGTCGCCACGCTGGAGCTTGAAGGGAGGAGCTCACGGTCGGAGCTAAGCCCTTGCACCAGGTCAGTCCCCTTATTTCCCTTTAGTGCTGTGGAGACCAGCCCGATCGCCTTCTTTCCTTTTGGTTTTGTTGAGACTGATCGTAGCCACCCCTTTTGCTCTTTCTTCCCATGCTGCGGCCATGGCCGCCCGTTATATGGCCGGCGACTGTGCAGCCGATGGAGCCCGACCAAGTCTGGCCAGACCCATGAACTAACAGCCACCTGCCGAACCAGCCGACAACCCCCTCCCCCTTTGCCCCTCTTTCTGTTGAGACTGCCATCGGCCGAAAGGCTAACGGCTGACTGTAATGTGGCCTCCGACCTCCCCTTGCGGTATCGATTCGACACCCGACTATTGGAGCCCATCATGACCGTCGAAAGCCCTTGACCCATTTAATTCTTGAGTTCTTTTCTATCCTTTGTGTGGTGTGATTTAGTGGAAATCTCATCGATGACTATTTAACCACACCGATTCGTTTCCAGCCATTTTTGAGCCTACACCTCAAGGTAGCACGTCTCATGCCGACAATACTTTTGAGCACCACACAAATCCCCTTGAGCTGATGTGGCTTAGACCATATTCGGCCTTAGAACCGATGCTTGCGCATTGACACTCGTTATTTTATATTCATTGGTCATGGATATAGCTCCGTGCCGATTGACCTTGTTGCTTGTAAACTGTTGTGTTTTTGTGCGCACGACAACACATTGCTTAGCGGCCCTCGTGCCAACTCAGCCAACCCCGGAAGTAAAGCCATGCAAACCCAACGTGCCATTGCGCACGGTGTCATGAGTCGCCATGTCGGTCATCGATTCCCACTGTTATAGTGGCCATTACCCCTCTATGTCAACCCTACCTATTTCGGGACACGATCGGACGAGGCATGGTACTTAATTTTGATCATAATTATGAGTGTCGATCAAGCCCCTTGAGCCTACACTCGTGGTTAGTGGGCCCGATCTTATCGGGTCGCACATGCCTCGGATTGATAGTACCGTTGCGGTGTCGACCGCCAAAGTAGAGTGGCCATGGGGTAACTTGTGTAGTCGTTGCGCACGAGATTGATTCCATAGCAGCAATGTGCTACTGAGTGGCCTAGGCTAGCCACTAGTGCGATTTACGTATAAACCACTTATTTGATAGGCCAAGCCCGACCATACTCGGCTTAATTTGTCGATTTAGCCATCGCTCAATACGGGTCAGACCGTTTAATCGGATTAGTATAAATTGAACCTTAGTACGACCCTTAGCGTCGGCAACGCTGACTAACCAAGACGGTACCATTAGGAGCATCGTTTTGCATGCTTGTAGGCCAGCGTCCGATGACGCCTGAAATTCTCGACTCGGCCAACTCGGGCCTAAACCTATATTTCTCGGTAGCAAGCAATGACCATAGGCCCGCTGTGTGTGTTTGATAGTTCTTGGCCGTGTTGACCCAGTTGAAAACGGAGCAGAGGTCGCCTCGCAGAAGCCCGTGTTCGACAACCAAGTGACATCTACTACCCTCGTGTGGTCTTTAAAAGTGAGAAATGGGAATGACTAAGGGTAGGTGTCCATAACGCTGCATGCGGGTCCTGCCGGACATCGTCGCATGTGGTTGAGTAGACCCCGTCTTGCATGCGGAGTCACGAGTCTGGCGACGCATGCTTAAAAATGTTAAGAATTAATAATAATTATTCTGCTGATTGCTTGGATACTATAAGTAGGTATTTACCTTAAGTTACATAAATTAATAATTAAATAACAATAATCGGGACCCACCCTCCAGAGAGGGGTGTGGCAACCCCGGCACATGGGTATACGGGCAAAAGTAATTTATTATGATTATTGTGATGCATTGGTTATGAGTGTGGTGCAAATCCCGGGGTAAAATGTCAAAGTCGATTATTTATTATAACTGTGTAATAATCTATCATGTGGAAAGATTGAACCCCGTGCGCACAAGGGCCGTGAACCATCCTGCGTGCACAGCTGAAGATTAGTAGGCTAGGGGGTCACAGGCAAAGATTGTGGTAAAGCCAATAGGAGGTGCCCTCTATTAGGGATTGGCGTAGCAATCCTGTCCCGGGTTAGTTGAAGCCCCCAAGGAAAGCAAGTTGGGTGGTAGAACTCCACCGTGAAAAACAGAAAACCCCTTATGATCATCTGGGTGATTTTGTGCACGGTGTTGGAGGGTGCACGGCGAGAGAGTTGGCCCTCTATATCGAAATAAAAGGCCCTATAGTAATGCCGGACCGGGGGCATGATGAACAAAATATCTGGGGTTTACATTATGATAGATGTTTTATAAGATTGCTAATTAATTATGGAATCTTAATATTGGATTATGATAATCTAGTGACATTTAAATGGTCATTTTGTTTAAATAGTTCATTAATACTATTGAATATTGAATGAATTTTATGTTAGATAACCTAGTGACAGTAGGAATTACATGTGAACATAGATCCTACTGGTATGCTTAGGTTAACCTTCTGTAAACTTCATTAATACTTAGAATGCTAATGTAATTTAATTCAATTAAAAATATTGTCTCATATTATTAAAGACTATTAGGATGTCACTAGCCATTAATTTGGCTAATCTCCTAATTTCTTATTGGGGGCTACTATTTCCTATGAGTAGACTCTTCTGCAGGTTCAAAGGCTCAGGAGTAGCAGTAGTAGTCCAGAGGCGGAGTTGGAGTCTTAGCTTATTTTTCCTTCTTAGTATGTCGATTTTAGTAGTGGTTCTTTTTCCAATTGATGTAATCAACCTTAATTGGAATAAGAGTTTATAACTTCTTTAGTCTAGGTTAGTGCTCTATGTTTGTTAGTGGTAATGTACCAGCTTAATCTTTTGGGTAGGCCTCTCCTCAAGGCCCCAAGCCTAGGTTAGATCACAATGAAAATATAAGAAGAGTATTGACCGAATTTGACAAGCCCAGTATATAGGGCCTCCATACCGATGCACTGAGTGTTAGGGAGCGGGTGAGATACTTGGCTCGCCGTCGGAGGCTTGAGTCTCGTGCTCCTTCAGAGGATCTTCTATCAATATGTAGTGACACCGTTAGGTCGCACATACTGAGAGGATATCCCGGTTGAAGGTCGAGCGTGACAAAAATTTATCTCTCTACTTTCTTTTAAATAAAAATATTTTCATAAAAATCAAGTTTCTCCCTTGTCCTTCTTCTTCATTTATGAGAGAGTCGCAATCCTGTGAGAAACCCTAATTGGTGTAGTTAAGCGACTAAACCCTAAACCCCTTGGTTTTTCTTACCTCACACCCTTGGGATCGGTTCCAGATTTCTGGGGCGTGACACGGCCCCCACTAGGGTGGTAAAAAACCCCTTCTCTCCTGGCCCCGTAACTGCCATATCCTGAAGGAGACCGCTAAGTATCTGGTATGGAAAAATATAACCCTCACCGTAGGGGGTGTCAAGCTACGCCCTTCCACGCTGACACAAAGCAGTTGGTTGTAGAGGCCAGCGGATCTCGACGAGTCCTCTTACACATCCCTTATTATAGTTGAGGGTTATTTAATACAAGTATGAGTATACACTAAGGTCACGATAACCTATACATTAGACCCTAGTTATACCGTGCTCCCACTAGCATTTCAAGTCTTTCGCAAAATATTAATCGATCTCAAAATATCATAGTCCTTGTCTCAAGTGGATTTTTCCACTCAAGGGTCACATTACATATCCCAAAAATATCGATGCTCCACAAACCTGGCTATTATGCTAATGCCTTAGAGCCTAGCCTAAGGTCAGACTGACAGGAAAGGTCTCCCACTACCATGACGCCTCACTTATAAATTTGAAGATTGATGTCATAGTAGAATTCTAACTCATTCTAGGTTTCGATGTTGGCCAAATAGGCAAACCCGACTAATCAGGTGTTGACCTAATGCTGGCATAATCAAATGTAAGAAATTTATACTATCATCAACGATCAATTAAATAATAGGCATCACTAGTGGGATCCTATCCTAATAAGGTCGCTAGGACCTGAGGGGAAAGGGCATCCCTCTAACACAGATAATTAAATTATCGCATCAGGGTTCTCTACAGAAATATAAAGAACTACTGAAAGAAACAAGCACACAACTGAATCAAATTCAGGGTTCGACCCCTGAACTTGACTAGCACAGTGCAGGCTCCCTATCTCCTTCGCAAGGTTCCTCGATTCGGTGCAAGCCTCTGTATACGATCTCCTGATGCTTTCTGCCCTTTGCCATCATCGTGTACGTTTCGCTGGATCACCATCGTCCTCCAAGGTTTCGCTTGTCCTCCTGGTGGTGGATCTCTGTGACAAGTTCTCCTCTTCAATCTGTAACTGAAAAAGATTTAGTATGTTTCGAGCAAGTGCTCGCTCATACACAATTTTCTAGAAAGAAAATAAAAACAAATCTAGCAAAAAGCCTGAGAATCAAGGATAGTCAACCTCCACAACTTGCTCGATTATGGCTCTAAAACCTATCCACACACAGAAGAAAACACATCCAGACAATTTGTTAGCACGGGGTCCGACCCCCTGTAGCAAGCAATCACATATCCAGAATTTTTTAGAAGCGGCGCCCTGCAAGAATAATTCATAGAACACACAATATATACTATGCATGATCTACTCGTAGAACCCTGATAGCGGTACATACTATTCATGCGCGCACATAACGGTTTCATGAAAAACATGAAACACACACCACTAGCATGGCTCTGATACCAATTATTAGAAATAATTTCATGGTAGAGGTCCGCAACGGAAGTAAAGTGAAGGTCCGAAGACCGGGGATGGTGTGTGTTACATATCAAAATTTTTATCAAAACGATCTACATGTGCGTGTATGAATCTAGCATGGCAACTACGCGAACCCCAAACGTCGATCTAATACGAGAGAACAATCTAGCATGCATGTTCTATCTATGCTAGATCTGTTGGAATTGGATCCGCTTATCAGAGTCACAGCGGAAGCAAAAGATAGATCCGAAGATCATACGGTGTATATTTCATTACAATTAATTCTATAAAATAATCTACATGCAAATCTATGATCTTAGCATATGTGCGGACACCCTAGAGGCATACTACGATCTACGGAAGGCATGCATGCATCTAGTTAGATGTTTAGAATCATCATACCTTTTGGATCTATGATCTAGAGATGACGGAACGATGAAGAACTGAACTTGAATCGTAAGGGAAACTGTCAGATAGCACCTTGTCCTTTGCGAATTGAAGAATCCTCGAAATCCCGTCTCTGAGTGCAAGGATTACGAGCCGACGGAGGAATCCGTTGCGAAGACGATGACGAGCCACGAGATTTCGTCCTTCTCTTTCTCTCTTC
The DNA here is from genome assembly GCA_947650365.1 of Chamaelirium japonicum. NCBI lineage: Eukaryota > Viridiplantae > Streptophyta > Magnoliopsida > Liliales > Melanthiaceae > Chamaelirium > Chamaelirium japonicum. Next base: position 33,073,232 of record OX393552.1, read on the forward strand.
TTCCTTCTCGTTCCTTCCTCTTTCTTCTCCATTCTTCTTTCTCTCTTTTCCTTGGCCGAAACCACAAAGGAGGAGGCATGGGAGGGGTCGGATTTTTGGAGGAGAGGGGGAAAACCATAGGGCCGGCCCTCCCTCTCCCTATTCTACTTATAGGGCCGGTCTCCCATGGCTTTAAGGAAGCTAGGGCCGGCCCTAATAGGATTAGGATGAGGGGGGGGGGGGTTTAGGGATTTCCAATGTCTATCGTGAAGCCTGGACGAAAATGCCCTTCACAAAAAGTAAAAAACTGAAAGAGAGACTGAGTGAGGTGCGCTACTCAGAATCGAGTTCCGTCAACGACTATAAGCTCCTGGAATTATTTCGCTCATTCTAAGATCTATATTCAATGTGTTCTGAGCCATATTTTAGTATTTACCAAAATACCCCTACGGCCCGTAACACATGTGAATTAGGTTCTTAGGCTCTGGGCTTGCGCTCCATCGTGCTACTTCGCATTCAACGTATCCAACTAGGTCGGGGAACAATTTCTATACGCAATGACATGGTGGAACCTTCAAGGTTCGGGATCTCTAGCTCCAACCGGATTCCTGATTAACTGTTCCGGTGATACAACGAAAGTTCCGTTAATCAGTCCTAATCCGATTAACCCGCGTAGCTACCCAGAGTGCGACGCGAGTTGAACTCTAGTGATCCTAAACTTATGTTACTCCCTCATAACCCTGTTCTTTACTATACTCCGATAATCCTCAGTCCCTCCTATTACTGGTGCCATGATACAACTCGGGCGGGGGGGAGCACCATCAGATCCCAATCGATCATCTGACTAGGGTTTGATGACTTGTCATCTATAACACCACACACCTTCCGGTGCTATGCCTAGCATCCGGAACATCGTCAGTCATACTGACAACCACCAGGCCTGGGTTAACTGTGTGGACAGATTGACTCATCAAAACGCACTCATCCAACACTGGACGTCGGATAACCTGTAGGGATTACATGTCACTCAAGCGCCAGCCGGGTAACCCAACGTACCGTGGTATTGGACTATCGAAGGTCCGCACACATTGGCACATCAAAGTACCACGCAACTGGTTGGCCCAGTGAATATGGTCCCTCAGGGTTAAGGACAGATTATCTATAGTAGTAAGACGGTTTATGCACCAGTGTCTGAATCACTGAACTGTGCACCGTCTTGGTTCCTGTTCAACACGATCATCGTGCTTGGTCAGGTGAATAGGAATCCCACATTCCTGTGGTGGAGACTTCACCACATCCTCTACCTACCAACAGCTTGTTCTCGGTGAAGCGACCGACATCACCTAAGCTGTGAACTAGTTCTAGGTCTACACAGAACTGGTCCACTGGGTCTCCCAAGCATGGATCCTCCATGTGCCTCAGTGGCCTACTGTGTTCCCTAGGGTCCTTTTATTATATGAGTATTATCATACACTAGAGTAGTATTCTAATTAAAGCAATAACCAAAGTCATTTTTATTAATGTTAATACAGAAATTCCACGCTAAGGATACACAAGCTACAATAATCTCCCACTTGGCCTAGCGGGGAACAACAGTCTTAACTCCCATGGCATCCACGTGCTTCTCAAAAGCCTTGGTCGGTAACGCCTTTGTGAAAGGGTCCGCCATGTTATCTGTAGACGCCACCTGAGTTACTGCAACCTCCCCTCGCTTCTGCAGGTCCCGAATAATGTAGTATTTCCGCTCGATATGCTTACTCTTCTGGTGATATCTTGGCTCCTTGGATTGTGCTACCGCTCCACTATTGTTACAGTAAAGAATAATAGGATCTTGAGCTCTCGGTACGCATCCTAAGTCCGTGAGGAACTTCTTAAGCCACACCGCCTCCTTAGCTGCTTCGTACGCCGTAACGTACTCAGCCTCTGTCGTCGAATCTGTGATGCATCCTTGCTTCATGCTCCTCCAACTGACAGCTCCTCCTCCTAATAAAAACACAAACCCTGACGTCGATCTCCTGGATTCCGGATTCGACGCAAAGTGAGAATCCGTATATCCAATCGGCATCAGTTCCTATAAAGAGTAAACTAACTCATAATCTCTCGTCCTACGGAGGTACTTGAGTATACTTTTCACAGTAGACCAATGCCCTGAACCTGGATTTGATTGATACCTGCCCATCATGCCTACTGCATAGTATATATCTGGTCTTGTGCACTGCATAGCATACATCAGACTCCCTACAGCCGAATCATAAGGTATCTTCTGCATCTCTGCCCTCTCCTCATGAGTCTTAGGACCCTGATCCTTGGACAACTTCATTTCATGTCTGAATAGAACCAGTCCCTTCTTGGAGTTGTGCATACTGAATCTGACCAAGATAGTATCTATGTAAGCTGACTATGACAGCGAGAGAGTCTTGTTCTGGCGATCTCAAGTTACCTTGATCCCCAGAACATAACTCGCTTCACCTAGGTCTTTCATGTCAAATTAAAAGGATAACCATACCTTCACTGTAGATAACATTCCAACATCGTTTCCAATGAGAAGGATATCGTCTACATAAAGCACTAGAAAAACTACTGCAGTTTTATCGCTCCTTTTATAAACACATGGTTCATCCACATTCTGCTCAAATCCATAAGACTGGATAGCCTGATCAAAACGTATGTTCCAACTTCTGGATGCTTGCTTCAGTCCATAAATGGACCTTTGCAACTTGCACACCAGACTTTCCTGACCTTTTACGACAAAGCCTGGAGACTGAGACATATAGATATCTTCTTCCAAATCCCCGTTGAGGAATACGGTCTTGACGTCCATTTGTCAGATCTCCCAATCATAATAGGCTGCAATGGACAAGAGGATCCGGATAGACTTAAGCAAAGCCACTAGTGAAAAGGTTTCGTCATAGTCGATCCCTTCTCGCTGGGTATAACCCTCAACGACTAGTCTAGCTTTGTAAGTCTCAACGGTACCATCCGGACCTCTTTTCCTTTTGTACACCCACTTACACCCAACAAGTTTAATGTTGTAAGGTGGTGTTACAAGTGTCCAGACTGAATTTTGGGACATCGATGTCAGTTCTGCCTCCATGGCTTTCTGCCATGCTGCATGGTCAGAGGATACCATCGCTTCATCATAGTTCAGAGGATCATCCTCCTGAAACTCTGGATCTACCATAAAGGCTTCTCTAATGTATCTATTAGGAGCACTTGTGGTCCTCCTACTGCGACGAGCTTGCGGTGGTTCCATAGGAGTCGATTCTACAGTATCGTTTATCTTAGTGGTATAGGCTCCCACTATGTTTTCTGTCTGCGTACTCCCTTTAGTACCAAGCAATTCTTCAAGAACTACTTTACTGGTAGGCTTATGGTCTATTAAATAATCCTGCTCCAGGAATACAGCATTCGTCGAGACGACAACCTTTCTATCGTCAGGACATAAAATAAACCACCCTTTGTCCCTTTTGGATACCCAACAAATAGACATACCTTAGTTTTTGACTCCATCTTATCTCGCTTGTCCTTCCGCACATGTGCTGGACAACCCCAAATCCTAAAGTGTTGTAGGCTTGGCTTTCGCTTCAACCACAGCTCCTAAGGAGTTAGGGGTACTGACTTTGATGGAACAAAGTTCAAAGTATATGATGCCGTCTCTAGGGCATATCCCCAAAAACTAGGTGGCAATGTTGCATAACTCATCATAGTCCGAACCATGTCTAACAAAGTTCGGTTTCTCCTCTTAGATACACTATTTTGTTGTAGTGTCCCTGGTGCAGTTAACTGGGATACGATCCCATGCTCACGCAGGTAGCCAATAAATTCATCCGATAGGTATTCGCCTCCTCGATCCGATCAAAGAGACTTGATACTTTTACCCGTCTATTTTTCTGCTTCAACTCTGAACTCCTTAAACTTATCAAAGGATTCAGACTTCCGCCGTATTAGGTATATGTATCTAAACCTTGAGTGATCATCCGTGAATATGATGAAATACTCGAAGCCTCCTATGGCACGGACACTTATGGGCCCACATACATCAGTGTGTACCAACTCTAATACCTCCTTAGATCTGCTACCTTTGGCTCGGAAAGATATTTTAGTCATCTTGCCTTCCAAGCAAGACTCACATGTCGGTAGGCTTTCTAAAACATCTGGACTTAAGAGTCCTACCTTAACCAACCTGTGAATCCTGTCTGAGGCTATGTGTCCAAGACTTAGATGTCAAAGGAGTGTTGGATTATCTGAGGGATTTTTTCTTTTAGATGAATTAACCACACATGCTTCAGTTATGTTATCCTGCTTATGATTGGAGTTAATTACATAGAGACCATTCTGTATCTTTCCCTTACAAACAAAGGAACCATTCAATTTAATTGACACAGCAGAAGCATCAAATAAAACTGAAAAACCTTTATTATTCAATAAGGAAATAGAAATTAAATCACGTCTCAAGGACGGTACATAAAGTATATCTCTAAGTAATAAACTTCTTCCATCAAGGAACTGCAAGACGACATCTCCAACTGCTTCAGCCTCTGCCACGGCCTCAGTTCCCATGCTTAGGATAATCTCCCCATCACCCAGTTTTCATGTCTCCTTGAATCCCTGCAAATTATTGCAAGCATGGTTAGTAGAACCAGAATCCATAATCCATGAAACTGGAGAACAACTAGACACTACAAGGGATTCCACTATGTGGATTTGAGATATACCTGTCTCAGCCTTCTTGGGAGCCGTGCAGCAGTCGCCCTTCCAGTGCCCCTTCTTGCCGCATCAGAAATATTTTTCTTTGGGCTTTGCCGGACCATTTTGCTTAGGAACCTGCAACTGCACCTGGCCCATCTTCGCGGGCTTCTTAGACTTTCTTTTCTGAAACTTACCTTTGGCTTTCAGAGAAAAATTCCACTTCACGTTCAGGGATTAGGCTTCTGCCTTCATCCCGTCCTCTACCGCCTGGAGCGCTGCTAGGAGCTCTGCGTTAGACATCTCCAACCAGTTAAGGTTAAAGTTGGTAACGAAGCCCTCAAACACTCCTGACAAAGATGCGAGAAAAATGTCGGTCTGGATCTCCGCATCCAAGATGACATCGAAGGAACCAAGCTCGTTCACATAGCCAAACAATTTCAGCATATGATTCCGAACTAAAGTTTCCTCTGCCATCTTCGTGGACACCAATTTCTTGATGGTCAGGTAACGAGTTACCCGACTATGACCCTCAAACATTTTTTTTATGTAGAGCATCATGTCTGAAGCGAAGGCCATGTCTTTGACTTGCTTCTGAATGATGGTCTACAAGGATGCTGTGGGGGGAAATTTTCGAGCCGCCTTGATCGAGAATCCTACCCCACAGCCTTGATTGAATTGGATTGTTTGTAGAGTTAGAGATTAGAAAGTTGAGAAGGAGAGAGATGACACATGGAGTTGTTATCGAAGTTCGATCTTACGACCTACGTCTCCGGGCGAGAGGTGCCACCTGATCTTCACTATAATATGAATATAAAGGGTTGAGCGTTCTCTCGACAGGCCGAGAGAAGCTTTTTACAGTGGGGGTTGCACGGAGCAACAAGAAAAGAAACTAGGAGGAGAGAAGTAAGCTCTTGCACTTGCTCTGGATCTTCTCTTCCTCTGATTGAATGACCAACCCTTTTCCTGGATGCCTTGGGGGTCCTTTTATAGCGTAGGCACGTGCCCGATATGGCAGTGATGACGTGGCGCTGATGACGTGACACTGGTTCTGGGCCTCCTTGCTGGGCCCTTATTGGGCCGTTGTTCGGGCCCAATAAGGGGTAGGGCTTGATCTGCGAGCCTCGTAGAGTGGGCCCATGTGAGCCCAGGCGGGCTTACCCATTTGGGCCGTTGCGCGGGCCCATGCTGCTCTGATATGGTCCGGTACAATTTTTGCACCCACAGTTACCCCCTCCCAGTCGGGTCAGGACCCCCTGGGTCGGCTGGGATTCCAAGGTGCAAACGCTTTAGGATCCTGGTGCGGTTGGCGAGGGTTGTCGGTGTCGCGGTTCGTATTAGCAGAGCCTTCTTCCGCCGATGCCGAGACCCTTTTTGGCGCGAGCCAAAAAGTCTCGGTTTTGCGAGGGGGTGTTTCCGAAAAAAACAGTGCGTTTTTCGACCGAGTGGATACCGAGAGGGTACCGAGTGCATACCGAGTGGGTACCGAGAGCATACCAGGTGGGTACCGAGACCCTTTTGGTGCAAGCCAAAAAGTCTCGGTTTTGCAAGGGGGTGTTTCCGAAAAGACAGTGTGTTTTCCGACCGAGTAGATACCGAGAGGGTACCGAGTGGATACCGAGAGCATACCGAGAGGGTACCGAGAGCATACCGAGAGGGTACCGAGACCCTTTTGGTGAAAGAACAGCTTTTCTCTTTTTCCTTTCTTTCTTTCTCTCTTTCCTTTCTTTGCTTCCCTCTTTCCTTTCTTTTGCTTTTTGATTTTCATTCACGTGAGACCACGCTCTCTCTTTCCTTTCTTTGTTTGTGCTGTGCACAGGAGATGGGGGGCATGCTAGAAAAGGGTCATGGGGCTCGTGCACGAGTTTCCTGCCGGCTCTTCTTTTTTTTCTTTTTGTTTGTTTGTTTGAGCTGTACACGGGAGCCCACCCCTTCTTGCTCGACTTCAGCGGATGAGATCCCAAGACCCGGACTTCAGCGGATGAGATCCCAAGGCCAAGACTTTGATGCAGCAGCCGTTGATTTTCTGGACATCTCTGATGCAGTCATTCACTACATGCCATCCCACCCCAGGTTCTGGGCCAGCTACCCCTTTCTTTTTTTTTTTTTTTTTGTAAGAGAGCAGGCGTCTCTCTCTCTCTTTCCTTTCTCTCTTTTGTTTCCATTGGCCCGTGGAGGCAGCGGCGTAAGCGGAGGCCCGGGTGCAGGCGGCGCAGAGACCTGACCGACGCGGGGCAGCGGCGCAGGCGGGCGGGCTGCGCGAGGACGGCTGCGTGGGGCGCAGCAGCGGCGGTCGGCGGCGGGCTGCGCACGAGCCGCGGCGCGGGGCGCGCATTGCGGTCGGCGCGCGGCTCCGAGCGCGGGCCGGGGGGCTGGCCCTGATCGGGTTGGAGAAGGGGGCTGCGGGCGCGAGTCGGGCGGCCCTCCCGACTGGATCGGAGGAGAAGAGGAAGAGGGGGCTGTGGGCCCCTTCTCCCCCTTTTTTTCTTTGTTTTCAGTGAGAGAGCAGAGCAGCGCCTCTCTTGTTTTTCTCTTTCTCTGTTTTCTCTATTATCACAGCTTAATTCTCCACATCAAGGCCATTGAGCATCCCGGAGTATCTCTCAGTCGATCCCTTGAAGAAGCACTCCTTCAGCTTTCTGAATGTACAGGTGGTGAGCAAGCTGTCGGAGCCGGCCTGGTGGCAGACCCCGATCCGCTCGACCTCCAGGATCTCGGCGAGCTTGTTCATCCGCCCATGGAAGCTGTTGCAGAACTTCATGAGGTGCTTGACGTCGTAAACAGTGGGGAAGTAGAGCCGGATGAGGTCGAAGAAACCAGCCTGGGTGTCGGGGAGGTGCCGACAGGTGAGGAGCTTGAGGAGGTACCTGAAGTCGTACCCGCTGTGGAACGTGACCCAGCTGACACCGTCGTTGAGCACGACGCCGGAGGACATGAGTAGCTCGCCGAAGCGGCGGGCGTCGACCCCGCGCTCGGCGTTCCGCTCGAGGTCGATGCCGCTGCGGCGGGGGAGCTCGATGGAGTCGGCGGTGAAGACGTCGGTCCGGACGTCGAACTCGCGGAAGTTGAACTGCCAGACGCAGGGGCGGCCGCCGTCGCCGCAGGCGGGGAGGCGGCCGGACTCGTCGGTGAAGGTGAGGCCGAGTTGGATGAGCTTGAGGAGGTCGACGTTGGTCTTGAGGGTGAGGTAGTGGTAGTCGGAGTTGATCTCTTGTTGTCTGTCCGACCGTCCCAGGGGAAGGCTTCAAACTCTTTCGGCTACCATGTCCTTTCGTGCGAGTGTCAGATCGATGCACATAAGGTCCCATCATGCTGGCACCAAAGAAGTAGTCTGCGCGGTCGTGAGGTATCGGGCTTGTTGACATGTTGCTTTTCCAATGTCTTCTTTGGGGAAAACGGCCTCTCGACAGCCATAACTTTTCATACGTGCGTCGGATGAATGCGTATAAGGTGTCGTTGTGTAGGCACCGAAAAAATGGTCAAATTGGACGTGAAACATTGTTCGCCTTGATGTGTAACTTTTCTGGTATTCACCTTTATAGAGAGATGACTCTTAAGAACGCACCGGCCAGGTTTTAGGCTAGCGTCTTAAAGATGTCTCGGCACACGGTAACTCATCCGTTCTGTCCGACACCCAACTGCACCTAGTTACTGTGTTCACTAGGGACTGCAGTCGGGCCCCAGTGATAACGCGATGGTTACCGCTTGCTCACCCCTGATGAGAAAGGGGATTTTTTCTCTTGTGAAGTTTGTACAAGCAAACCAATAGGTTTGGATAAGATGCTATCTAACCGACCCAATGGAAGATAGCTCTTCGTCTTTGAATAATCATTGTGTGTGGATGACACCGAGCACCCCCCCTCTCGGTTTTCTGACGAAACCAAGGGGTGGGATGATATTGATGCCGTATACCCCCCTCTCGGTTTTATGTCGAAATCGAGAGGTGGGTTGCTGATGGCGCGCTATCACCCCCTCCCTACTCGGTTTTTGTACGAAACCGAGGGGGGGCTGCTCGTTGATGCCGATACACACCCCTTCTCAATTTTCTAACGAAACCGAGGGGTGTGTTGCTGATGGTGTGTCGTCACCCCCTTCCCACTCGGTTTTTGTGCGAAACCGAGGGGGGGCTGCTTGTTGATACCAACACACACCCCCTCTCGGTTTTTTGACAAAACCGAGGGGTGTGCTGATGGTGTGCCGTCACCCCCTCCCTACTCGGTTTTTGTGCAAAACCGAGGGAGGGTTGCTTGTTGATGCCGACACACACCCCCTCTCGGTTTTCTGACGAAACCGAGGGGTGTGCTGATGGTGTGCCGTCACCCCCTCCCCACTCGGTTTTTGTGCGAAACCGAGGGGGGGTTGCTTGTTGATGCCGACACACACCCCCTCTCGATTTTTTAACGAAACCAAGGGGGGTGCTGCTGATGGTGTGCCGTCACCCCTTCCCCACTCGGTTTTTGTACAAAACCGAGGGGGGGCTGCTTGTTGATGCCGACACACACCCCCTCTCGGTTTTTTGACAAAACCGAGGGGTGTGCTGATGGTGTGCCGTCACCCCCTCCCTACTCGGTTTTTGTGCGAAACCGAGGGAGGGTTGCTTGTTGATGCCAACACACACCCCCTCTCGGTTTTCTGACGAAACCGAGGGGTGTGCTGATGGTGTGCCGTCACCCCCTCCCCACTCGGTTTTTATGCGAAACCGAGGGGGGGTTGCTTGTTGATGCCGACACACACCTCCTCTCGATTTTTTGACGAAACCAAGGGGCGTGCTGTTGATGGTGTGCCGTCACCCCTTCCCCACTCGGTTTTTGTGCAAAACCGAGGGGGGGCTGCTTGTTGATACCGACACCCCATTATTGGGGATGCTAGAAGAGGCCAAAAAGTGTCGGTATTGAAAATAGTATATTTTTCGAATTTTAGCCCCATTTGAAACCGACACTTTTTCGGTAAAACGCTGGTGCGTGGGGATGTCGGCGAGGGACAATGCTATATTCTAGGGGGCTTCTTAGAGATAATCTAGGATGATGCCGCATGATGGCCAGCCAGTCTCCACCCAATGTATTACCGCACCTGGTTACTGTATTCGCCAGGTACTACGGTCACGTGAGGGTGTTGACTTGGCCAGGATCAAGAAAGCACCATTTTATCCCATGTTACCCACCGTCGACTGCACCAGAGTGGAGACACGCACTGACAGAGTTAGACCAACCACCCCCTGACCGGTTTGGAACCGTTAGTCGTCGAGAAATGGTAATGGCCAATGACAATCTGATGCTTGGACCTGAGTGACAAGACTAAGCTTGGACTTTTGATCGAATGCCAATACGTCGGCGATGACGTCTCGGACTTTATCTTTATGTGTCAAGGGTAGGGCCTTGGGATTATAGAGTGCCGTGGTGTTGGTCGCCTCGGACTTTGCCTTCGAGTGCCAAGGGCTGGGCCTTAGGCTTGTAGAGTGCCGAGGCGTTGGTCGCCTTGGACTTTGTCTCCGCATGCCAAGGGATGAGCCTTGGGCTTGTAGAGTGCCGAGGCGTTGGTCGCCTCGGATTTTGTCTTCGAGTGCCAAGGGCTGGGCCTTGGGCTTGTAGAGTGCCGAGGCATTGGTTGCCTCAAACTTTGTCTTCGAGTGCCAAGGGCTGGGCCTTGGGCTTGTAGAGTGCCGAGGCATTGGTCTCCTCGGACTTTATCTTCGAGTGCCAAGGGCTGGGCCTTGGGCTTGTAGAGTGCCGAGGCATTGGTCACCTCGGACTTTGTCTTCGTGTGCCAAGGGCTGGGCCTTGTGCTTGTCGAGTGCCAAGGCGTTGGTCACCTCGGACTTTGTCTTCGAGTGCCAAGGGCTGGGCCTTGGGCTTATAGAGTGCCGAGGCATTGGTCACCTCGGACTTTGTCTTCGAATGCCAAGGGCTGTCTCCTTGGTCTGGTAGAGTGCCGAGGCATTGGTCGCCTCGGCCTATGTCTTCGAGTACCAAGGGCAGGGCCTTGGGCTTATAGATTGCCGAGGCATTGGTCACCTCGGACTTTATCTTCGTGTGCCAAGGGCTGGGCCTTGGGCTTCTAGAGTGCCGAGGCATTGGTCACCTCGGACTTTGTCTTCGAGTGCCAAGGGCTGGGCCTTGGGCTTGTAGAGTGCCGAGGCATTGGTCGCCTCGGACTTTGTCTTCGAGTGCCAAGGGCTGGGCCTTGGGCTTGTAGAGTGCCGAGGCATTGGTCGTCTCGGACTTTGTCTTCGAGTGCCAAGGGCTGGGCCTTGGGCTTGTAGAGTGCCGAGACATTGGTCGCCTCGGACTTTGTCTTCGAGTGCCAAGGGCTGTCTCATTGAACTTAGTGCATGTCAAAGCGGCGACGTCTGCCTTGGACTTATTCTCATCGCCTCAGATAAGTATAGTTGATAGTTTAGCTTGACCTGGATTGTCAGGAGCATTTTTATCTAACTTTTGCCTTGAAAGGGCGTAGCCGAATTGCCTTCGAGCTTCCGATTTGAACGGGCGGAATCGAAGGTCTTGGGTTGACCTGGGTTGCCAGGAGCCTTTTATCGGACTTTAGCCTCGAGAGGGCGTAGCCGAATTGCCTTCGAGCTTCCGACTTGAATGGGCGGAATCGAAGGTCTTTGATTGACCTGGGTTGCCAGGAGCCGTTTTATCGGACTTTTGCCTTGAAAGGGCATAGCCGAATTGCCTTCGAGCTTCCGACTTGAATGGGCGGAATCGAAGGTCTTTGGTTGACCTGGATTGCCAGGAGCCTTTTTATCGGACTTTAGCCTCGAGAGGGCGTAGCCGAATTGCCTTCGAGCTTCCGACTTGAATGGGCAGAATCGAAGGTCTTTGGTTGACCTGGGTTGCCAGGAGCCTTTTTGTCGGACTTTCGCCTTGAAAGGGCGTAGCCGAATTACCTTCGAGCTTCCGACTTGAACGGGCGGAATCAAAGGTCTTTGGTTGACCTGGGTTACCAGGAGCCTTTTTATCGGACTTTAGCCTCGAGAGGGCGTAGCCGAATTGCCTTCGAGCTTCCGACTTGAATGGGCAGAATCGAAGGTCTTCGATTGACCTGGGTTGCCAGGAGCCTTTGTTTTTTTTTATGCCTTAACATGGTGGAATCGAACTTCGAGAGATTTGATTTTGAGAAAAAAAGACACTTTATTGATATAACAAAGTTGCAGTTACACTTTTTCAGAGGTTGCCCCGTAGACGTTACGATTATGCATCGACGTATTACATTGACTTTCTTTTCTCCACTGCTGCAACCTCTCCTACTCTCGACCTGGTTCCTTATTAGCGAGGTAGCCATCGAGCCGCCCTTCTTGGATCAGGTCTTCGATGTGATGCTTTAACTTCCGACATGTAGAGGTTGGGTGGCCATGGCTGCGATGAAACTCACAGTAGGCTGCCGTATCTCTCGCCTGGTCGGAATTTGGAGGGAGAGGCTGTGGCCACTTGCAAAAGGGCTCGTTCTGCAAGTATGCGAAGATGTCTTCAATGGAGGTGTTCAGCTCAGTGAACACCCTTTGCTCCCTTGGAGTTCGCCTCTTTTCTGCTGGAGGGGCTTTCGGATCTTCATTGTACCTTTTGGTCTGCACCTTTTTGTCGGACGCGGCATGGGCAGACTTCTTGTAGTGTGCTTCATTCGGAGCTTCATCATCTTTCTTATGTCGGGAGTCACGAGACTCGCGGGGCTCGCGTAGTCTTCTGGCCCGCCGATTGTCTTCCACCTCTATCTCCCGCTGTACGCGCTTGAACATCGCTTCCAAGTTATTGGGAGGATGCCGGATGAAGTCGGTGTAGACGTGGAGCTCTGGCCGGATAGCATTCTGGAATGCCAGTATGATGGCCTCCTCATTATAGAAGCGACCGGTGAGCTCAGAGTGCTCATTACGAAACCTCATCGTGAAGCTCCTTAGAGACTCGTCGGAGCCCATCTTCAGCTGGTAGAGTGTATCCAGCCTCTTTTTCGGCTTTAAGTTTAGCCGATAATGGTCCATGAAGAGTTCAGCCAACTCTCTGAATATGGTCACCGTACCGGTAGGCAGTGTGTAGTACAAGTCGAGGGCAGGTCGCTCGAGGCTTCCCGCAAACATACGGCAAAGAACTTGGTTCTTATACTCGTAGGGCGTCAGGGCCTGCTTGTAGGCTAGGATATGGAGAGCAGGGTCTCCCTGGATGCAGTTGAACTTTGGCAGGCTCGGTATTCGCCAACCCATAGGAAATGGTGTTGCAAGAACCTTGGGATGTAGTGGTCCCACCGAGGTAATTAGCTGCCTACGGTCTTGATGGCGGCGTCCCACGTCGACAGTATGCCTTAGTCAGTTGAGCAGCTCACGGGCATCTGTTGCTTTCATGTGCGAAGGGATAGAACATCCAGTGGACCCTATTGACTAAGGCAATCCTTCTCGGCGATAGCTTGGCGCACCATCGACGTTGAGGCGATCCCACACCGTTTGCCTTGGTGCTTGTGTGGATACCTGACGCCTCTCGATACATGGCACATGTGATTCTTCAAGATGATGAATCATGGCTGGGCGAGTCCTTGGTTGGTCTTCATCAGTAGTTGGAGAGTTGTGGGCCACAACCCCCGCTCTTTCAGCTACCTTCTTTAGGGAATCCCTCTCTTGCTCGAGGGCTGCGTTCCTCTTGAGAAGGTTCAACAGCTGGAAATCAGCAGCCGAAATTTGCTATGTAGTTAGATCGTTGTCCCCTTGGGTGGCGTGCTCTTTGCCAGATCGACGCCTCGGGGATGACGGGTCTCGCCGATCACTGTGCCCTTCTGGATGGCTGCCTTGCGGCCCCAGCCGCTCCCGAACATTTCTTCGGTTGGTTGCATCCGAGACTTCTTGTTCTTCTTCGATCAGCATATCGTTTGTTCGTTTAGCACCCGCCTTTGGTGGGTTGGTGCTGGCCTTCACCATCGAGCGTGTTGATGTCGGCGTGATGAAGGCGTTGAGGTTGATTTAGAGGACTTGTGGCTCGTCACCACAAGTTGAATAGGAATCGGTAGAGGTGTGGGTAAGACCTCTATCGATATCCCACAGACGGCGCCAAAGATTGTGGGGGGAAATTTTCGAGCCGCCTTGATCGAGAATCCCACCCCACAGCCTTGATTGAATTGGATTGTTTGTAGAGTTAGAGATTAGAAAGTTGAGAAGGAGAGAGATGACACATGGAGTTGTTGTCGAAGTTCGGTCTTACGACCTACGTCTCCGGGCGAGAGGTGCCACCTGATCTTCACTATAATATGAATATAAAGGGTTGAGCGTTCTCTCGACAGGCCGAGAGAAGCTTTTTACAGTGGGGGTTGCACAGAGCAACAAGAAAAGAAACTAAGAGGAGAGAAGTAAGCTCTTGCACTTGCTCTGGATCTTCTCTTCCTCTGATTGAATGACCAACCCTTTTCCTGGATGCCTTGGGGGTCCTTTTATAGTGTAGGCACGTGCCCGATATGGCAGTGATGACGTGGCGCTGATGACGTGACACTGGTTCTAGGCCTCCTTGCTGGGCCCTTATTGGGCCGTTGTTCGGGCCTAATAAGGGGTAGGGCTTGATCTGTGAGCCTCATAGAGTGGGCCCATGTGAGCCCAGGCGGGCTTACCCATTTGGGCCGTTGCGCGGGCCCATGCTGCTCTGATCTGATCCGGTACAATTTTTGCACCCACAGATGCCACTATGTAGCACTTGCACATCTCATCAGCATCTAGCCAGTCTTTCCATTCATTCAACTGAGCCTCAGTTGCACTTGGTCCCGGCATGGCCGGTTGAGGGGTACTTAAAGCAATTGTGTGTTTGCCAACCCTTAGGACGAGTATCAGGTTACGCTTCCAGTCCTCGTAGTTTGGTCCCGTAAGTTTGTTATCATTAAGTATGGAGGCAAGGGGGTCGAGCTTGGTCATGATTTCTGAAAACAATGGTTCAAAGCAAAATTAGGGTTTACTACAATCTATTTCATAGAATTTAGAAATAGATAATGTTTACTCCAGCCGCTATGTCTTCACTACCTCAAGTGGAGACATCCAGAAATCTTAATTTCCTGGGCTCGAGCACTGAGACCATTAGCCTTGAATTGGAGACAGCATCTCGGTGAGAGCATGCAACCACTTCTGCCAACGGGGTTTCTATGACCCAGTCTTCATCAGAATTACCCACGGTAAACTGAAAGACCTCTCAGTCTCCTTTTGGCCAGCTTTATATGACCCGCGTGCGCAGCAACAACAGCTTCATACAAGCTTTCGGATGCTTCCCACAAATCTAGGTGGTGTCGGTAGGGGGGTTCATAGGCTCCCGCGGTGCAGAAAAAAACCATCACCCACTGCCACTGGCATCCTCCATGTCCCGAAGGAAACCACTAGGCGAACCAGCATGGAAGGAAACACAGCTCTCACCCGGTGGGAATATCGAACTGCATACCTCCCACCCAGACCCTTAGCCGGTTGATTGTGGAGGTTAGGGGCTCCCCTTTGGAGGGAACCTCTTATACATCCCTTCTTTATGAGGTTTTATGCATATCTAGAAAGATCACGACCTCCTAGACTTAGACCCTAGTCTACCGTGCTCCCACTAGGATTACAAACCTTCCCGCAAAGCATTAGTCTCCTCGGAAAATATCATAGTCCCTACCTTGAATACTCAGCTTTCGCCTTTCTTGCAAGGATCACATTACATAGATTCCAAGGATCCCGATACTTCACTAGTTTGCCTATAATCCTAAGATCTGGAGCCTAGCCTAAGGTCAATGTGGAAAGGACTCCCACTACGATGACACCTCGTTCATAATTTGATGCCTGATGTCATAGTAGACCTCATCTCATTATAGGTTTCGATGCTGGCCAAATAGGGACATCCGACAACCTCCGCCGGACCTTAACCTAATGGTGGCATAACCAAATCGTGATGAGTTCATACTACCATCAAACGTCATCTAGAAACAGGTATCACACAGTGAAATCCTAACCTAACTTGGTCGCTAGGACCACGTGGGGAAAGGGCATCCCACTAGGGTTATCATACTTCTTATGGAGATATTAGTTAAGCATCTCTAAACAAATCTAACACTGCGTCTATCTCGGTGCACAGTACTTGGCTACCTGAACTACCACGAGGGCGGTTACCACCTTTGCTTTTAGCTAGCCACCGGATTCGCACGTGTTAGAACCATATAGAGACACCGATGAATCCATAAGCTTAGTACTAACCCTAAGCTTGATCTAGAGACAAACTCACAAGCAAGATAGATAATCACAATTATCATCGGGGTTCTTTAAACACTAAGTAAAGAGAAACAACAGAAAAACATCCAAACTGAATCAAGTCCAGGGTCCGACCCCTGAACCTGAATAGCACAACCAAGATACCTTGCTCTTCTATTCTGTACGATCTCTGACGATGATCCCCATCATCGCCAACGTGCATGATTTCGTCGGATCTTTGCACGCCATGGTACCGCTTGCCCGAACCGTGGATGAAGTATCATCTCCTTCTTCCTGTGATCGAAAAACTAACACGCTCCGAGTAAGTGCTTGTTCGTGTACAATTTCACTAGAAAGAAAAGAAGACAATCCTAGAAACATGGCCAGAGAACCGAGGATGGTCAACCCCCACCCTCGCCTATCTAGAGCCTTAAAATCCACAAGAACAATAATAATCAATACAAAATTTAAATCCGGGGTCCGACCCCCAGATGCATGCAATCACAGATTACTATTCAGTGCGGCACCTGCAAAAAGACGATACATATCACAATCCATATGCATGATCTACGCCGAATCCTGACGAAAACATATGCCATCATATATTCACATGATGTTTTCACGAATTCATGTATGAAACATACACCAAAGCGTGCTCTGATACCAATTGTTGGAATTGGATCCGCTTATCAGAGTCGCAGCGGAAGCAAAAGATAGATCCGAAGATCATACGGTGTATGTTTTATTACAATTAATTCTACAAAACAATCTACATGCAAATCTATAATCTTAACATATGTGCGGACACCCTAGAGGCATACTACGATCTACGGAAGACATGCATGCATCTAGTTAGATGTTTAGAATCATCATACCTTTTAGATCTATGATCCAGAGATGACGGAACGATGAAGAACTGCACTTGAATCGCAAGGGAAACTGTCGGATAGCACCTTGTCCTTTGCGAATTGAAGAATCCTTGAAATCCCGTCTCTAAGTGCAAGGATTACGAGCCGACGGAGGAATCCGTTGCGAAGACGATGGCAAGCCGCGAGATTTCGTCCTTCTCTTTCTCTCTTCTTCCTTCTCCTTCCTTCCTCTTTCTTCTCCCTTCTTCTTCCTCTCTTTTTCTTGGCCGAAACCACATAGGAGGAGGCTTGGGAGGGGTCGGATTTTTGGAGGAGAGGGGAAAAACCATAGGGCCGGCCCTCCCTCTCCCTATTTTACTTATAGGGCCGGTCTCCCATGGCTTCAAGGAAGCTAGGCCCGGCCCTAATAGGATTAGGATGAGGGGGGGGGGGGGGGGGCGGTTTTTAGGGATTTCAAATGTCCATCGTGAAGCTTGGACGAAAACGCCCTTCACAAAAAGTGAAAAACTAAAAGAGAGACTGAGTGAGGTGCGCTACTCGGAATCGAGTTCCGTCAGTGCCTATGAGCTCCTGGAATTATTATGCTCATTCTAAGATCCATATTTAATGTGTTCTGAGCCATATTTCAGTTTTTACCAAAATACTCCTACCGTCCGTAACACATGTGAATTAGGTTCTTAGGCTCTGGGCTTGCGCTCCATCGCGCTACTTCGCATCCAACGTATCCAACTAGGTCAGGGAATAATTCCTATACGCAACGACATGGTGGAACCTTCAGGGTTCGGGATCTCTAGCTCCAATCGGATCCCTGATTAACTGTTCCGGTGACACACCAAAAGTTCCGTTAATTAGTCCTAATCCGATTAACCCGTGTAGCCACCCAGAGTGCGACGCGAGTTGAACTCTAGTGATCCTAAACTTATGTTACTCCCTCATAACCCTGTTCTCTACTATACTCTGATAATCCTCAGTCCCTCATATTACTGGTGCCATGATACAACTCGGGCGGTAGGGAGCACCGTCAGATCCCGATCGATCATCTGCTAGGATTTGATGACTTGTCATCTATAACACCACACACCTTCCGGTGCTATGCCAAGTATCTGGAACATCGTCAGTCATACTGATAACCACCAGGCCTGGGTTAACTGTGTGGACAGATTGACTCATCAAAACGTACTCATCCAACACTGGACGTCGGATAACCTGTAGGGATTACATGTCACTCAAGTGCCAGCCGGGTAACTCAACGTACCATGGTATTGGACTATGGAAGGTCCGCACATGTTGGCACATCAAAGCACCACGCAAATGGTTGGCCCAGTGAATATGGTCCCTCAGGGTTAAGGACAGATTATCTATAGTAGTAAGATGGTTTATGCACCAGTGTCTGAATCACTAAACTGTGCACCGTCTTGGTTCCTGTTCAACACGATCATCGTGCTTGGTCAGGTGAATGGGAATCCCACGTTCCCGTGGTGGAGACTTCACCACATCCTCTACCTGCCAACAGCTTGTTCTCGGTGAAGCGACCAGCATTACCTAAGCTGTGAACTAGTTCTAGGTCTATACAGAACTGGTCCACTGAGTCTCCCAAGCATGGATCCTCCATGTGCCTCAGTGACCTACTGTGTTCCCTAGGGTCCTTTTATTATATGAGTATTATCATATACCAGAGTAGTATTCTAATTAAAGCAATAACCAAAGTCATCTTTATTAATGTTAATACAGAAATTCCACGCTAAGGACACACGAGCTACAACAAGATCTACATGTTATATATCATTCCTACGTGCAGATTCTTTTACAGCGATAAGCTTCTTCTTTATCAATGGAGAAGGGCTCAGATCTGCTCGATATACCTTCGGTGCAATGACCATAACTTTCTGCTCCGGACTTTGATTGGGTTTAAGTTTGGACTACAGATAGATAACTTCGAGATGCAACTTTTGCAATATGTTTCACCTCATTTGGACTTCTGTAGCTCTTGGAATCATAGAAATATCGCTTATTTTCTGTGCAGATTCTGGACAGTAAAAGCTTGCGGGAAATGCTTCTAGTTCACCCGATCTTGCACGATGCACAGCACCTCGTCGATGGATTTCTGAGTGCCTCTATCCAATGAGTCTTCTCCTTCTACGAAACCCTACGTGAGGAAGACGAGTCGCTATCCAATGGCGCAAGCGAGGGGGAGAGACGAGAGTGGAGAGGAGAAGAGAGCTAGGGAGAATAAAAGAGGGGGGGGTCAGTTTTTCAGCACCTATGGCCGGCCCCCCATTGCTTCTTTCATAAGGCTGACCTATCCCCTTGGATAAGGCTCCAAGGGGATAATTTCACCCTCAAAAATCTCCCTTTATCTCTCCTTCTATTTATCTGTTTTCCCCACTTATAGGACTTGAATTTGACCAATTCAAATCCCCTATCTTATCCCTATGGCCGGCCCTATTACTAGGGGATTCTCATCCCCAGTATATAGGGGCCGGCCCTGCATGGGTCTCCCACAACTAGGGTCGGCCACTAGTGAGGCTTGGCAGTGCATGTTTTTACCAAAACACCCTTATGCCTCAAATTGATCATTTCTAGTGTGTGAGACTTAGCGACTCTTCCTTAAGTGATCTTGACAAGTTACTTTACTATTAACTGAGGTACCGGAGGGTGCCCCTAGTAAAGTCAACTAGTCAACTTGCAACATGTCCCGGTACATCGCACCCATATAGTCAAGTTCACTTATGTCAAGGGATAACTATATGTGTCTGCACTAACCTAGGATTTCCCCTTCGTGCACACACGTAGCTACGCATCTACTGTGCACTAGTGTGAAGCATTCACGGAGCGTAGGCTTGGACTTCTTGCTTTCTCTAACTGTGTTCTGTGTTTTGAGGAGATGGTACAAGGACCGTACATAATATGGATAAGGTGGAACCTTCAGGGACCAGGGTTCATGGCTTCTAACTTAGACGCGATCGACACACTACCCGAGTGTACCATTGATCCTCTGAGTCCGAGTTAACCTGTAACATCCGCCCCAAACACACAAGATATTATCCGCTTTGCCCGTGCCCGTACGAGAACTTCCCAGGGAGGTCACCCATCTTGGTACTACTCTCGCCCGAGCACGCTTAACTACGGAGTTCTTACGAAATCCATAGCAGCGCACAGTTTTAAAACACGTCTTCTATGTTTGGGAGGGAAAATTATATAAGTAGCTCAGGATCTCCTTCTCTTCAGGCGATGTAGGGCTAACTCATGGCCTTGTACACCTCACCTTACCTCATCTATCTTGGCATCACAGTCTCGGGAGTCTTGGCTCTTGGCTATTGGCCTATTGGATCTTGGTCGTCATAATCCACCCCCCTTAGGGCTACACTTCCTCGTGTAGGGTTAGACTCCCCCATCCCGAGGAGAACCAACTCTGATACCATTTTATAATATCCGCCCCAAACACACAAGATATTGTTCACTTTGCCCGTGCCCGCACGAGAACTTCCCAGGGAGGTCACCCATCCTGGTACTACTCTCACCCGAGCACGCTTAACTACGGAATTCTTACGAAATCCGTAGTAGCGCACGGTTTTAAAAACACGTCTTATATGTTTGGGAGGGGAAATTATATAAGTAGCTCATGATCTCCTTCTCTCCAAGCGATATGGGGCTAACTCATGGCCTTGTATACCTCACCTCACCTCATCCATCTTGACATCACAGCCTCAGGAGTCTTGGCTCTTAGCTATTGGCCTATTGGATCTTGGTCGTCATATAACCTGCGTGGCCACCCAGAGTGCGATGCAGGCTGCACTCCAATTCTTCCAGACTTACTATATTCTCCCATATACCCCTGCTCTCCGCTTGCTGTCCCTCCATATGGTGCCATGATGCAACTCGAGCGGTGAAGAATACCGTCAGACTCGAGTACTCATATGACTCGGTTCCTTCCAGGTTGACCACATACATCGTACCTCCGATTAGTCTACCGAGCAATCGAATCCATCATCAGTCCAACTGATGACCACCTGGCCAGGGTTTAATATGACGTAGGTCAGACAAAGGAACACACCTCCTGTTAGAGGTGTGGATGGCCTGTAGGAGTGACACGCTGATGCAAGGCTAGTTGGATAACCCAGTACACCATGATTTTGGATCACTGCATCCGGATCCTCACACATTGGTGCGCCAAAGCACCACTCAACTGGTTAGTCCATCAGACGTGATTCCTCAGAGCTTAGGACCATTTTACTCTAAGCAGAAACACGGCTTAGTGCACCGATGTTTGCTCACCGATCTGTGCACCGTGTTGGTTCTGTTCGGCCACAAACACTGTGCCTGGTAATGACCGTGGTAGAGACACTCACGCTCTGTCATCCCAACAGCTTATCCTAATAGGGCGACCAACCCTAATCAGAGCTACGAATGTATTTAGGTTATATGGGACCAGTCCCTTGAGTCTCCCACTCAAGTGGATTACTATGTAGCCATGACTCTCTATTCTGTAATCAGAACATGTACTAAGGTACGTACCAAGATGCAATCTTATACTATCAACCATACATAACTTAACTATTAGTTTTTATGAGCTGTAGACCTCATCGATTCTAACAAGGGGTTTAGGTGTTATTCACTCCGGGGTCACGGATATCGAGTTTGCGAAGATATCTAATGCTCAAACCTCAAAGGAGGCATGGGATATCCTTGCAACAACCCATGAGGGAACCCCATCGGTGAAAGAAGCTAAGTTGCAACTTCTTGCCATCAACTTTGAGAACCTTTCTATGAATAAAAATGAGACCTTCGATGAATTTTATTATAAGTTAAATGCTCTTGTCAATTCTTTTTTTGTCCTTGGGAAGAGGGTCTCGAACAAGAAAGTGGTTCGCAAAATCCTTAGGTCTCTACCAGAGCGGTTCTTGCCTAAAGTTACGGCAATTGAAGAGACCAAGGATTTGAGTAAGATCCTCTTTGAGGAGCTTGTGGGAAGTCTCCGAACCTATGAGATGAATATAAGGAAGACCGAAAAGGACATGGTCGTTGCCTTGAAACCTTCTTTGAATGCTACTTGTGGTTCAAGGGAGGATTTGTCCAACCTTGAGGAGGGAGGGATTGCCATGCTTGCTCGTAAACTCCAAGCCTATTGGCAAAAGGAGCATGAGCGTGACAAGGTCCCTAGGAGTTTTGATCCCTCAAGGTTTCAAGATCATGGTGGTGGTAGGAATGGCAAGGAGACCCGGCCTATGGGCAAGACCAAGGAATGATAAACCCTATAAGGAGAAGAGGATAGAGTCTAGCCCTAACTTTAGGCATGGTTTCAAATGCCAAGGTCTTGGTTATTTTTCTTCAGAACGTCCCACAAAAGTTTTGGTTTCTTGAGATCAAGCCATGAAGGCTACTTGGGACACTTCGAAATCCGAGGAGGAGGGAGGTTTGGATTTGGCTAATTGTGGTTTTGCTCATGTGTCGGCTTTTGTGACCTCTATGGTTTATCCTACAAATAAGAAGGCTAACTCCATTTGGAGTGACATTAGTAGTAGCGTGAGTGATGGAGAGGGACCTCCAAAGAACCTATTTGAACTCAAGGCTCTTTGTGATGAAACCTTAGAAGCGATCACCATGACTAGCAAGAATAACACATCTCTCAAGGAGAAATTACCTCTTGTCAAGACCAATTGCAATGAAGCTTATTTTGAAATTACAAAAGCTAGTGATCGGGTCTTTGAACTTGAGACCGAAAATACTAATCTTCGAGAGAAGGTGAGATTTATTGAGGCCAATCATTCCCAAGGGTCTTCTTGGATAGAGGATACGTCTATCTTGGAAGTGAAAGTCAAAGGGCTTAATAAACTTCTCAAGATAGAAATAGAAGAGAAAAAGGCCGCCTTGGTGGAAGTGGAGTTTCTTAGGAACTCCTTGCATGAGTCCTTTTTGACTATTCAAAGCTTCAAGTAGAGCTACTCTTGGCAGGCCGAGGAGTGCTTATACATGTAAACAGAGGATAGGGCAGGCTTGACTGGAGTCTGATCACCAGAAGGCTCGATGAGCTCTGGAAAATAGAGAGTGAGAATGTGGTCTGGAATCTTCAATCTGGAATTATTTGTCTGGTTTACTATTTATAGATGTTTGGGAATATCAGGGATTGGTAACTATCCGGGGGGATTTACTAGACCCCAAATAGTACCCATGGGCCCCAGGCAGGGCTACGGGTCCTATAATTGTCTCTGTGAGCCCAAGATAGGGCTGCAGATCCCACTGTCATCTCTGTGGGCTGGCCCCAAGCAAGACTGTAGGTCCCATTATCGTCTCCGTGAGCATTATGTAGGGCTTTGGGTCCCACTGTCATCTCCGTAGGTGCCAAGCAGAGCTGTGGGTCCTATTATCGTCTCTGTGGGCCTTGGGTAGGACTGCGGGTCCTACTATTATTTCCATAGGCTCTAGGTAGGGCTACGGGTCCCACTGCTAGGTGTTAGCCAGATTTTGCACCCATACCTACGTCTGGGGTGCGTAGCTTTGTACTGTTGCAAGTTAGTCGGCCGTGTCGCAACCCGAATCAAACTAATTATGGCAAGGCACGAGAGCATGTGTCCTTCCATTATAATGAAAGCATTTGCAATGCCAAAGATTTGGAGTACTCAACTTAATGCCTTTGTATCAGTTGGATTTACACAAATCACCATTTCAGTCGAGTAGGTCTGAGGTATGTAATTTTATACTATTGCAGGTTAGTCGGCCGTGTCACAACCCAAACCAAACTAATTATGGGGGGAGCATGGGAATATGTGTCCTTACATGACAACGAGACCATATGCAATGCCAAAGATTCGGAGTACTCAGCATAGTACCTTTGTATCAGTTGAACTTAGGTGAAGTGTCGTTTCAGTCGAACTTACGTTTGGGGCACGTAGCTTTGTACTGTTGCAAGTTAGTCGGCTGTGTCATAACCCGAACCAAACTAGCTATAGCTTTGAATGCTGGTTGATCGTGGGATGACCCTGTGTGATCAAACCAGCGAAGGGACATCGAGCATGCACCTTTGCATTTGCTAGCTGATCGCGGGGAGACCCTACGCGATCAAACTAGTCTTGTCTTCTGATGCCAATGTTGTCGCCTTATACTTATTGCTTGAGTGCCAAGGCGACAGTGCCTGCTTCAGACTTTGTTTTCGAGGGTTGTCCTTCCCCAATCCCTCGGTTGTTGGTTGAACCTTCGAGCGATATGCGGCACCCTAGGGTACCCGAAGGTTGGTAGTCTCTAAGCCCTCGATCGATGTGTTATTCCTCGAACGATCTACAACGCCGGAGGAAGACTGAGGGTTGGCTGTCTCCAAGCCTTCGGTTGACGATTATAGTTTCAAACATCACTCCTGATATAAGGATTAGTGGAAGGGTCGTGCGACCGGTGGAGTTTGCTCCGTCGTTGATACCGGTGGCTGACGTCGAAGGATTCACCCTCGATGTTTGAATTTCTCAATTTAGATAACTTCCCTCTGGTTGATCCACGGGTCATGTCTTCACCATTCTGATATAACGATAGGGATAGATAGGTTGCTCAGGCTATCGGTAGTTGTTGCTTGACCAAAGAAGTTGGAAAACTTAGAGGTCGCAAGTTGATAGGGAAGGATCCTACAGACAACACCAAACCATGGGAAGAGATTACAGCCGTCGTACGGTCCCCCTTGAATAGTCGATGGAAGGTGTTGACCTTCGAAATGTTACGCGCTAAAAAGTTCTGAGCTGTCACATGCTGAGTTGTCACTCATACACTATAGAGTAGAGGGAAAGAGAGGCTTGTAAATTATGTGAATTTGTTCGGGAGGTTAGAGATAAAGAGAGAATTAATGCAAGATATGGTGATGAAGTTCGGCCGAAGCCTATATCTCCGTGCGGTAAGATGCAACCTATGAATCCACTATCTCTGAAGAGGTAGAGCTACTCTCGACAAGTTGAGGAGGACTTATACACGTACACAAAGGGTGGAGTAGGCTTAACTAGAGTCTGATCACTAGAAGGCTCAGAGAGCTCTGGAAAATAGAAAGTGGAATGTGAAATAATAAATTCCAGTCTGGAATACTTGTTGGGTCTGCTATTTATAGAGGTTTGGGAATTTGGCGAATTTCCGGAGGGATTTACCAGATCCTGAATAGTATGCATGAGCCCCAAGCAGGGCTGTGGGTCCCATTGTCATCTCCGTGGGCCCACGGCAGGGTTGTGGCTCCCACAGTCATCTCCGTGGGACTCAAGCAGGACTGCAGGTCCCACTATCATCTCCGAGGGCCCCAGGCAGGGTTGTGGGTCCCACTATCATCTTCGTCAGCCCCAAGCAGGACTACGGGTCCCGCTGTCAGCTCCGTGGGTCCTAGGCAGGGTTGCGGGTCCCACTGTTATCCCCATGGGTCCCAAGCAGAGCTGCGGGCTCCACTGTCGTGCATTTAGCTAGATTTTGCACCCACAAAGAGGTTTTTATAATTTTGCCTAAACAAATATTATAATGGATCGAGTCCTCGGTGAATTTCTTTCCATAAATGTCTTGTATGAGAAAGCAAATCCATGAACATAAGCTCTCTTATTTGTATATAAATATTCGTGTACACAATAAAGAAAATTCAAGCAATAAAGAAGCAACCATTCAATGTGAACTAAGAATTCAGGATAAGTTGAAGCTTGCTATCATCTCTCTCTTCAATGCTTGGATTGTACCTTGGCGTGACAAGCTAGGGGTGGAGGCAAACATTTTCTGTAACACTTTACTTTCTTGATTTCTAATAGTTTCTGGTTGGGGTCCGCCAAACCCTCCCTCCATAGAGGAGGGGTTCTCAAAAAAAAAAATGTGAGCTAAGAATAAGATCGGGTAAAAATTCATTGGAAAAGGGGGCATATGCTGACGTGGTGAAACATGCATCCACTTATCGTTGATGTGTGAGTCGCACTTAGCCATGGATGCAGGCACCACGACAGGTGAATTAGACTCCAAGCCCTAGTTTTGTGCATCGCACCTATTTACATCCATGGCTAACATCGATTCACTCAACAACGGATGGATGTGAAACATGGTTCCCCACGTCAGCATATGCCCCGGTTCCACCGAATATTTAGTCGAAGAATTAATAGAACATTTGATATATGGAACTTCATGAAAAAATGATAAGCCAAAGAGTCAAACTAAGGCACAATGCACTCCAAACCATACCTCCCCGCCATCACCAAAAGAAGAGCACACCAAAATAAAAGAAAGTCCCCTCCAAGCAACAACCCACACTTCCCCCTTGGTATTCTTTTTCTGTTTTTTTTTCCCCCACCATGGAAACTAAGTGTTTCTTCCCCAAATTCACAGGCATTTGAGGAGGGTCAGTCCGTTCGGAGATTCAGCATACTCCATTAGCCAGCTTTGTCTTCCTAAAGTGATTTCTAGGCTAGGAGAATCAGAGAGCATGCTGGTTTCGGAGTTTGGAGAGGGTAAGGAGCTCGGCCTTCGGTTCATCCCCTCCTCGCTCTCACTCTGTGATGAATGAATGGCTTCCTCTTCTTCCCCCGCCATCTATTTGCAAGAGAACAGTTGCGTGATTAGTTCGAACATAAAGTGAATGAATTATGAACTCAGCTATATATTGCTGCTTTAAGAGTCTTCATCCATCAGGTCACATACACGAAGTCTCATTTTAGGTCACATGTTCGGAGCCTAGGAGAGGCCTAACTCCTCAAATTATTACTATAAAAAAATTAAAAAATAATTTTATCAAAGAATCTATTGGTTCACACTTTGAACCAAACTATCTTCCGGTTCCGATCCAAACCGATTCAACCGTGGGTCAGATCAGGTTTTCAAAACACTGATATGTAGATGCTTCTGAGTCAGATCAATAATCCTGCATTTATACTACAATTAATATGATGCATTAATTTTTTTGAAGGCATCCCTTGACCCATGAAACTATATTGACTATTTTAAGTACATTAAGATTAATAGGCTTCTCAAAACCAAAAAAAGTAGAAATTAATGAACAACATTGGATTATATCATGAAATGAGAGAGCTTTGGCAAAATATAATACCTTGGTTTCTTTGGTTAGAAAATCACTACATTTAAGATAGGGATGTGATGGTGCATCTTGTACTGTTGAAGGGTTCCAAGCGATCCCGTCCGTCGATTGATGAAGAAGCCCTCTGCACACAAATGGAGGCTCAAGTTTGTATTCAAAAACCCCCTAAAAAGAAAGAAGTATTATAAATAGATTCTAAAGGCTAAGGGTGTATGGTTATCACCATCAAATCAAGTTAAGTAATATTAGTAAGGAAAAATTACAAAACACTCCCCTAAACTATACACCTCATTTCATATTGGTCCCTTAACTTTTTTTTTTTTTGAATAATTTGATCCGTGAACTAGGCTCGGGCTGCATTCAACCTCCTCCGTCAATATTTTACCTCAAAAGTACGTACCCTTATTAATTTTCAACAAGACTCAAGATTGTTTTAAACTACTTTAACTTATGCTTACTAGGACAAGGATGCGCCGGAATAAAAGTTGGTAGAGGGGGATAAATGCAAACAGAACATAGTTCATGGATCAAATTGTTAAAACATAAATGTAAGAGACAAATATGGAATTTGGTGGATAGTTCAGTGATTGATACAATAAATGTTATTTTGTGGCCAAAAATTTGGATTGATAATTAAACATTTATTTCATTATTTTAATATTTCTCTTGGATTTATTATTTTAATATTTTAAAATTCCCAAGATTCCCAACGGGACAAGGACAATCTGTCATCGTATGGACCTCTTTAATGGAAAATAAATTCCACCATCCATTATTCTTCCTGTTGGCTTTCAAATATTTTGGGATTATTTCACTTTTTTTTAATCTTCATGCCTTTTTTTTTTGTTTGGTAAGCTCTTCATGGCTTTCATGGCTGAAAGATCCACAGAGAAGTGGGACCAACTCTTGGTCCTGTCTCCTTCAATAGGGACAGCAAATCAAAGAAAGCCTACCCCATAGGTTCTAAGATGAGTTTTTTTCCAAATAACCCCCATTTGTCAAGTATTGCTCAAACTGATCGGGTTACATTATGATTTACTTTTGGGACCCAGTTTGTGATTCAGTCAAGAATACCCTCCCAGCCCATCTCATTCCCAAACCCCCACTACCCTCTACCCTCTCTGCCTTTCACTAACGGCACATGGCGAGGCGGCACCAACAGTCTGGCCGGCGGCACGGCGCAACCTCCAAAGGGGATGGGTGACCGGACGGCCCCGACCTCTTCCTCTCACCCTTCCCTCACACACACTATCGCTCATGGTGAAATGCCACCGACAGGCGACAACCCCGACGACCAGCGAGGCGGCACCGACAGTCTAGCTGGCAGGCGGTGCGACCTCCGAACAGGACGAGTGACCGGACGGGCCCGACCTCTCTCTCTCTCTCTCTCTCTCTCAATTCTGATTACTCATCTTTATTTTGATCCGTAATTTCGAGTCAAAATTTTAATTTGGGATGAAAAATAACATATTTTGATAAATTTATATTCAAATTTGAAATATTTCATGCTGAAGCATTTCTTTCCTTGAGCACACTCATGAGGATGGCCTTGATGATCGATTTTTGCTTACATGTGTTGTACATGTTTCTTGTAGTTGGCTTCATGCAAGGATCAAATATTAAAATTAGTATCCATATTCAAACAAATAAATATGAATTGAATATAAAAAATAACTATAATTGATGAATCAAATTCGAATATTGGTTTTAGTAAAACTTAAACCACTTGCGTTACAGGAAAAACTGGACGTAATCAATGCAAATCATTTACGTTACAGGAAAAACTGAACGCAATCAATGCAGATTACTTACGTTACAGGAAAAATTGGACGCAGTCAATGCAAATCATTTGCGTTACATGAAAAACTGGATGCAACCAACGCAAATCGTACTTGCGTTACAAGAAAATCTAGGTGCAATCAACATAAATCACTTGCATTATAAGAAAATCTAGACACAACCAACGCAAATCACTTATGTTACAAGAAAAGCTGGATGCAATTAACGCAAATCACTTGTGTTACAAGCAAGAGGGGAAAACCTGGACACAACCAATGCAAAAATCACTTGTGTTATAGAAAAGAAAACGGACGCAACCAGTGCAAATCACTTGCGTTACTAACAAGATGGAAAAAAAACCACAGCTAGAGGAAAAGTGTAAATTGGACCGGAAGACAAAAAATAATCGTATGTGGTGAGGTTCACACGTGACAAGGGTCACATAAGTAATGAATAAAGCAACATGGATCGGTTAGAGCAATACGTTGCAGTTGGGGGTCATTTTGGGCAAAACCTCTTCTAAGATGTCATGAACTTTAAAACCTAGAGAGAGAAAGGGTTCTTCATTTCCTCCCCATAAAACTTTACTACAGTACGTTCTTGGACTGGCACTAGGGCTTGGGCTAAGAATCATGATTTTGAGAATTGGGTTGGATTAGGCTAGGGGTTGAGAGTTCTAGTACTTAGGTTGGGCTTGGCCAGGTTGACCCGCAATCCGCCCAACCAGCCCGAGTTGCAACCCTAACTAGCACTGGTTGCAGTACTAGTACAGTGGCACCACACCACCAGCATGATCAACAAAACTCTAACAAGTTCAAACAATATGAAAGAAGGAAATTATAGGTATCTATTAAAATTTAAAAATTTGAGCACATTTTTATTCCTATAAATGTTGGTTTTATTCCTGTGCTATGAAGAAGACAAATATAGCCAGTGGAAGCCTTTAACAGAATTTTGGTTTACAAATGTATACTCCATTAGTGTGATTTACTACTTTTTGGGTTTTTTTACCTTAAATAATAGTTATCCCCTCCATTAATTTGTTAGTCTTACCCCCTCAAATCTCAACAGTTGAGGTTAAAAGCTGATTTCTACGTGAGGTGATCAAAATCAACTGACTCTTTCACTTTTTTTTTTTTGTGGATGACTTGTGTGAGGGTATTCTTATCTTTTTCGCGTGATCCTTTTTTTTATTATTCAAAACTTTGATTTTCCAAAATCAGTTTTGTCAAAGGGTGGTAGGGCTCGAAAATTACGACCGGATGTTGTATTTTTTTAATTATGCCAATTAATTGGTGGTAAGATCCAAAAAACCTTTTTCTGTAATTTCATGATCTGATTTCTCAAGTTCAGCTTGTTCAACATGCGGTTAGACAGAGAAATTAAGGCCGCATGGTGTATTTTTTAATTACCTTAATTAATTGGGGGTAAGTTAAAAAAAAAAATATTTCATGACCATCATATGAAACAAGATTAATTAATCTTGAATTTTTAGAGAAGTTTGCATTGTAATATAAGATTGCATGGTGGGAAAAATGATTATTAATTACGGAAGTGATCAAGGATTTCAGAAAAAAAAAAAAGAAAAGAAAATGATGCTCATTGACATATTCAGAAGAACCCATTGAGGGCTTCTCAAAAAAAAAAAAAGAGTGACATTATTAAAAACCCCTTATACTCCTCTTGTTTGGGTAGAACTATACCAAGTACTCAAAGACCTTGAATCCCTTTGGTTTACAAAGTATGTATTACCCTCTTTCAACAAGTTGATGCTCTCCCTCTCATGCAACATGTTCCATGAGAGGCCATTATTATTATCTGCAACAAACTATTTTAATTAAACACTAGCTAGTTGATCTTTGACCATTGACCTACCAAGCCTTAGCACATGATGAACACTATTAGTTCTATTACTACTTTTCAGCCAAGCTTGTCTCAGGGTTTATCATGATAGCTGGGTCAGTGTGGTCAAATCTGATAATAGCAAGTAATTATAGTAATTAGTCATACCCACTGATCTAATTAACAAGAAAATCTTGCTAAGTATCAAATCTTGAGGCACATGCAATATATCCTCTCTTTCTGGCTAAACCACCATAGTTAGGTTAATTAAGGATAAATTACATGAAACCCCCTTGAACTATTGTCTATTTTCACGTTGCCCCTTAACTAAAAAACTGAAACAAAATACCCCTTGAACTATCTATGGGTGAACAATTGACAGAAAACATGATCATTTATCATTTTCCGAAAAAATTGAGCTTGTAAAGAGAGGGGGGGCTAATTGAAGATATTTCGTAGTACATGGGGTATGTTGTCGAATGTTTTAGTTCATGGGGGGTTTAATGTAATTTGCCCTTGGTTTAATTAACTATGGTGGTCAAATCCCTGAAATCTGTGATTATTATAAGTGGTCTCCATCCTCATCCAATTGCTAAAACCAACCAAATACAACCAATGAACAAATTTAAATACACAACCTAGCCTAAACCAATGCGCGAGAGCGACTATCTTAAACACATCACTAACACCATATTAGCTAAACTAATCAACCATATCATGCGCACAAATGGTGGAAAGATCGAGCACCCCCGACAGGCGATCGGACAGCGGGCGATCAACGATGAAGCAATCGGCCCGTTGTTACCCAACTGGGAGTTTTTTTTTTTTTGAGTTTGATGGTGAGGGAGGTGAGGAGAGGAGAGGAGAGAGAAACAGACCTTGTGGGGGGCTTGGTTAGTGGTGGTGTTGGTGGAGTTGGTCCTCCCTCCACTTCGCCACCGACTGTCCTTTGGTTCGAGCCCATCTCGGTCTGCCCTTGGCCTGCAACGACATCGCATCCACCACTAAGATACAAATGGTTGTGCTTTTTGGGGCACCCCGCAAATAATTCAGCCAACCAAGCCCCCCTCCAATGGCAGCAAGCCGGGGGAAATTAGAGAGGGAGAATCCAATTACCTGCCCCTCTGTCAGTGCTCTTCACTGTTCTATACATCTGCAAACCACATCAACATATGAAAATTAAAGCAAAAATAAGAGAGAGAGAGAGAGAGAGAGAGAGAGAGAGAGAGAGAAAGAGAGAGAGAGAGAGAGAGAGAGAGAGAGAAAATCTATAGATGCCATTTTGACCCTACCAATACATTGTAAGATTCTCAACGTGCTAGAACAGACAGAAAAAAGTTATAACAAAGAGAGAGAGAGAGAGAGAGAGAGAGAGAGAGAGAGAGAGAGAGAGAGAGAGAGAGAGAGAGAGAGAGAGAGAGAGAGAGCACAATGCTAACATTCTCAACAGAAAACCCTAACCCTAACACTTAAAAAGGACAAGTACCTGCAGATGGCTTTTCACATGAGCCAGTGTTAGATCTTTCACATTCATCAGCTCCAAAACCGATTTGGGTGTCGCTCCTGATGACACGGGGTTCAGATTAATCTCATTATCAGAGCCAATAATCGTGATTAATTAGGAAGTAAAAATGTTTTTAATACTAAGTGGATGCTCACTCTCATGGCCGCCGAGAAGCTCCACCGCATGGACGAAGTGGGCGTGGAGGGTGGTGGTCCACCGCATCCTCGGAGCCCTGACGCTCTTCTTTCCTCCATTGATCGATCTCGAATTCTGCTTGAATTCATAGATCGGAGGGCGGTGGTGGTGGTGGTGTTTGCGGTGGTGCGCCGGAACTAATGCGGGTGCCTCTAGCCCGAGGCTCAGCGTCGGCTGATCACCGGGGTGCGATAACCCCTCTTCATGGCTCGAATCGCTGCCGCTGCTCCCGGAGTCGGTCCCGGAATTATGGTCCTTCAGGAAGGCCCTCCTCGTGGACCCAACGAACGGGGTTTCGTTAGGATCGGCGACGGCGATCCATTGCGGGCTGATCTGAAGGGAAAGATCGGGGAAGCTGCCGGTAATGGAGGTTGCTGCTGCTCCGGTCACCATTGCTTGACACCCCGGAAGCCGGCAAATTGATGGGGAGACAGAGATCAAGTCATTCAGAAAAGGAGCAAGAGAATGGGAGGCATGGAGAGAGAAAGAGAGAGAGAGGGGAAGGCAAAGAAATTAGGATCAAGAGAGAGAGAGAGAGAGGAGGTGGGGGGGTGGATAAATAGGAAGTGTTGGTGATTAGGTCATTAGTGGCTTATGATTTGTAGGGGTGTTGTGTTTAGAGAGAGAATAAGGTGGTAGAGAGAGAAAAAAGCAAGTTTATAGGGGCTTGTAGGATGAGTACAATGCTATATACTGGGTGGGACTAGTGAGATGTGAAGGAGATGCAGGTCCTCGAGTTGGAAAGGAGGAGAGAGAGAGAGAGAGAGAGAGAGAGAGAGAGAGAGAGAGAGATGCATGTTTTGAGGAAGCTGAGGTATAATACCGAGGGGGGGAATGAGAGAGATCTTTTGCCCTTTCTGTGAAAAGGGTGAGGTGGTGGCGCAGGTATTAAATGGAGGGAGGAGGATGCAGAAGGGCAGGCTTGGAATTTGTGAGAGAAACTATTGATGAGTCATTTGACGTCAACGGATTGGGACTTAAACTCCCACTTAAATGTCACCTGTATCTGAAATGTAAACGGGTGTGGATTGTGGAATGTGGAATCTCTCTCTAATGAGCTATGTGTTGCCTCTTGCAGCCGTTGGATGTGAATCCAAATTGTCTGTCACCTTCCTCTGTTTCATCATCTGGACCTTTGATCACAGCCGTCCGGTGCATCCATAACGATTGGTGAATCGCACTCCCACGATCGACAAGCAAAGGAACGGCTGCGATCAGGTTCCAAGCAGGAGGCAATGTTGTCGGGACAATCACAGGGGCGTCCATTCGCCTGACTTAGGCATGCAGTTCACCGGGTCGGGCATGGGTGCAACGGACATCTATGAAGGTGCTCTTGTGCCTGTTCCTGTGAAATAAAACACCAGCGATAGTAGAGATACACGGTCTAATATGGTTATACAATTTCTTTTAACATACATTATTCACCCGTTTGGCCAGCGGAATATATTCATGAATACAAATGATCAATCCGGTGACCGTACACCATGCCAAGCATGCTCCGGTCTGTCCGACCTCCCACCACGTCCTTGCGCTCCAATCCATCGCCCGTCGACGATCTGCTGTAGGCCACGGGTGGTGCTCCACTCTGTAACGTTGCTCGCGCCCATCGCTCCCAAACTATCATCCGTTGACCGACACTTAGCACTTCTGCGTCCGTCGACAACTCTCATACCTTGCTATAATGCAAGCGTGCCTGCGGCTGTGCTTGCCACATCCACACCCATCAATGTCCGATCTTGGTCCCGTCAGTCACCTCCACCAACCTCCAGTCGACAACTTCGTAAGGCCACCCGTCAGTGCCTAGTCAAGTCGTTAATGGGAGGACTACCCGTCAGTGCTGCCTCCTACCACCTGTCGGCTGGTCCGTCATGCCACTCTTAAGTGCCTAGTCAAGCCGCCTATCGGTGACACCGCACGTTAATGCTGCATGCACCAATGCCCGTGGCCTTGACCGTGCAACGATGCCAGCGATCGTGTGCTGCTAAGCCTCATGTCTAGCGGTCATGTCCGCGATGTGCCTCGCATCCGTCGATGACCTTCATATGGCTGAATTTGCCACGCTACTAAGCACCCGTTGATGCCCCGGCTCGGTGCCCGTCAACACCTCCTTCGATAGCCCAACACCCTACTGCACTGCAGGAGTGCCCACTGTTGTACTCGTCGCAACCGCGACAGTTGGTGCCCACATCGCCTGTTAGCGATCCGCACCGGTGCCTGTTGACACCAACCACCTCCAGGCACTTGTTGGTAACCCACAATAGTCTGCTCGCTAGTGACTGAACATGTTGCCGACAGCAGCTCACGTGCCATCTAAGTGATCCCCTAAATTCGGCACCAGGACATGTCCATGCCATCGCTCATCGCCATCTTGATCACCCTTTGTCAATCACTACGAACAGCGTCGTCGCTCATCGTACAAGTTGACCTCTTTATCGGTGTCGATCTCCTTGGGTTCAAGGAGGATCCCCCATGACCGCCCTTCATCAATCACTACGAACCAACCCTGGGGAGGAGACGCTGTGATCTTTTCCGACCACTAACGATATCTTTTTCGGTTGTGTTGTAGTTATAGGGCTAAATATCGGTCTCGTCCTCAAGGATTGTGCAATGGTTAACTAGATTCAGACAATAGGTTTTAGATCGATTTTAAAGAAGGATTTAATTTTAGTAAACTAAATAAAGTAAAGCAATGACAAAACGAGATTAAAGTGGGATGAGATATCAATTGGATAAGGTCTAGGGCGGTGAATCCACATACCACTAGTCTAGCAACTGAGCTATACATGCCAATTTTCGGGTTTAGACTCTTATATGGATTCGACCCACAATGACTAGGAACCGTGATGGTGTTATTGAAAGACTCTACAATTGTATCAATGGGATGTGCCATCTTCGGTTGGCACGATCCGTCCCCCTAGATGTTGATTGTCTTACCGAGATATGACTCATCCAAAGAGATACAATTGAAGAAGATTCTACCTACAAGTATGTCAATGGCATGAACCATCTCCGGTTGGCATGATCTGTCCTCCTGGGCATGGACCATCTTTCCTAAGCATAATCCATCCAAAGGTGTGTTTGTAAGTATATTATAACATTACATGATAATCGTAAGATACAAATATAGAAGATAAACTACAACGAGTATTACAAATGCATCAAAAGTATTAACCATCTTCTGTTGGCACGATCCGTCCTCCTGAGCACGGATCATCTTCCTTAAACATGATCAATCCAAAAAAAATATAATCTTTTGAATAATAGTCATAAATTTAACCACAGAATATAACCCACGATATATATAATCTTAAATAGGAATAATTATAGTGAAAGCAAAAGAATTCATATCATAGATTAACTAAAATAATTTATTGTTTATTACAAACCATGCAACAATCTATAGATGAATACTAAAAACCTAAAAAGACATGAAAAATACAGTTTACTTGACTAGAGTTTCAATAAAACCCATCATTTAAATCGTTGGATAGAAGTTTCAAAATTTATCCGTCATTTCAATAAAACCCGTCATACTTTTATCCGTCATTTAAATCGTTGGATAGAAGTTTCAAAATTTACTGATTTCTTATGAGAAAGTTCATATTGCCTCAGAGTGCACATCCACATAAAATCAACACATTCTAAAACCTCTAGGTGTATCATTTCTAAAGGGCTTTGTCAATCGTCTATTTTAACCATTAACTTGAGTATCACATTTGATAAACTTAGAGGTTTTAGAATGTGCTGATTTTTTATGGATATGAAATTGAAGGCAGTATGACCCTCCTCGAAAAATATCAATAAATTCTGAAACCTTATGCTGTTTGGCTGACAGTCATAAGTACGAGTCAAAAAACTGACGACTCACTCTCTCTCTCTCTCTCTCTTTCTCTCTCTCTCTCTCTCTCTCTCTCTCTCTCTCTCTCTCTCTCTCTCTCTCTCTCTCTCTCTCTCTCTCTCTCTCTCTCCCTCTCTCTCACACACACACACACACACACACACACACACACATTAAACATACCAAACATCACTCATACTTTTATCTTGAAATCTCGATTGTCGAGTCAATCGATCCATTGGACGAGTGCCTGCATTTTTGGCTGAATGCTATTTATCAGATGTGCTTGTATCACCGTTGTATTTTTCAATATGTCGGTCACAATTTGAGGTAAAAGTATATATAATTCAAATTTGACACGCACACTAATCCAAACACGCTTGGTAGGAGAGAGAGAGAGAGAGAGAGAGAGAGAGAGAGAGAGAGAGAGAGAGAGAGAGAGAGAGAGAGAGAGAGAGAGAGGTAAAATATATTAAGATGGAGGCACACATCAATATGAATAAGCATTGTTATCCATGCCTTCACCTATACCATCACTAACTGACTTTAAAAAATGCCTTCTACCAATGATATCATTGTTTCTGCGATCACACTGTGGGTGCGATGCAGCTATAGGAGTTGGACATTTGTTGAGGTAATTACAACAAATGCATCCTTAGATTTTGTCCACCATAAATATATGACCGAAAACATTTAGGATAGAGACATTGGATTAAATAGGGCCCCTCTTCATGCTTGTACCCTTTTAAGATAGTTTTTTTATTAATCAAAATAGTTTCGGTTTGAGTCCTGCCGTTTTTAAAAAGGTAAAATATTTATAAATTAGCTATGAGAAAAAAAAAATTAGGCAAAGAGATGATTGCTAAAGATCAAATGATATGAGGATGATTGATACATTTTACCGCGCAAAACCCTTCTTCAATTAAGTACATAGATTCTATAAGATTCTTGAATCCAACTATTGGGCCTAAATTGATAGGTTCCTTAAGAAATCCGAGTCTGGTATAGGTCTCGATTGTTGGATATGAGCATGAGAAGCACTGGCAGCAACTAATGCATGCCAAATTCTTACTTTTATTTTATTTTATTTTACTTATTTTTGAGAAATTCCTCTAGTGTGGATGGGCGGTTGACCTAGACCCCTACCTGCGAGGACAATTTTGTTGACCCACTTGATAGGTGGTCAAGACACCCCCCCAACATGAACTGTCGGATGCAGATGCAGTGATGCACGTGTTTTAATGCCTGTCAAAAAATGCATCGAGTGGTTCATGTTGGGTGGTCAAGATGACCCCCCAACATGAACCATCGGATGCAATGACACACGTGTTTTAATGCCTGTCAAAAAGTGTATCGAGTGGTTCATGTTGACCCACCAGATAACAAAATTGTTCACCCTGCCAGTTCATTTGCATTTGATTGTATTCAACATTTTATGTAGAAAAGTGTTGTTGCCCACTTGCCACATCATCGACTACATATCTTGTTTAAGAAACATTTCAGTTGGCTCTTGTTAGACTGTAATTTTGTACCATTTCCCTTGTAAACCTGTTGGAAGTTTCCCTATGGAGTTTCTATTTGAAATAATGACTAGCCATTTTGTTGTATTTTGAATGAAAACAACATGAAGTATGATAGAACTTTGTATTTTTTTTATGAAAACAACATGAAGTATAATAGAGCTTACGGGTTGCCATCATCGATGCCCACGAGAAACTCCAAGTTGCATTGTGTTCATTCCTCGTATTACTGATTAATGATGGGATCTCAGATGAGGGTTTTCTCTCTCTATCTATCGGGGAGTAGCATATTATTGACGTCTTATATATTTTTTTGCAGTGATTGAGAAATCCCTCTCAATGAATGAAGGGGGGGGGGGGGGGGGGGGGGGGGGGTTCGGCCTACACCCCGATCAGTAAATTAGAATAAAAAAGGGGGGAAAGTACATCGGGGGGTGGGGGGTGGGGGGTGGGGCACAAATGCCCTATCTCCCCTCCTAATTACAAAGGTTCAATATAAAATCTTTAGGCCCTGGACTCAAGTTACAAGACCAAAGGTGGATCATCGACTTACAAAGAGCGACGATGCTCTCCCCGGTGGCCCGCTTGTCTTTGAATATCCGACGGTTCAGTTGGCGCAGAATACCTCAGACAAGGTATCGATCTGCTGCCTTACGCTCACGGAAGCGATCTGGGGTTTTCGGATCTCTGACGATCCGAAAAGAATAATCGAATCCACCAAGAATGATGCAACAATCACAAAGAGAATAGAGAAAAGAAACAATTCACACGACACCAATAAATTTGTTCACGCAGTTCGAAAATCCCTACCTCTGCGGGTGTCGGTCACCGCCCTTAGAGTAATGGAATTAGAACTTGAAGATTACAACCCCCTTCTTCTTTCTCGCTCCACCGGATCTCAAGGAGATCAATCTCCTCGCAAGATCCACGATCTTCTTCGTCTCTAAAAAACAAGCGAGAAGCCCGAAGAAGAACCCTAAAATGAGCCGTCAACACAATGACAACCTCTTACCAAACCTAGGGTGAAATCCCTATTTAAAGCCCCCAAAAATTGTGTATCTGCTGGTCAAGCCCATGCACGAATCGTGCTTGGCGCCCAGTGGTCTCCTAGGGCGCTGCCAAGGGTGCCAACTCTTGAGCACCGACAAAAAATGCCAAATATCTGGCGCCCAGACAGGTGCCCAGGGCGCCATCAACCTAGAGAATGGCACCCTAGGCGCCACATACTGAGCGCCCTGGGCGCCAACTCGAGAAGGTGGCACCCATTAGTGCCTGGGTGCCACACACTTGGCGCCTAGGGTGGCAGCCATCCGATGGGCACGCCTAGAGCCTCCTATCGCGCTCCGTCTTCGCCGTAACTGAGCCAAAACCACGACAAACTCCATCTGGTGAACTTTTGGCCAATTCTCCCGTTCCAGCGGACCTCTATCTTGATGAGTCTTAACTCGCCTCTATCGTACCTCAGGTGGCGAGGTGCTCTCCACTGCGCTAGCAGGAGACAAGTTGGAGCAATGCTCAAACTTCTCCCTAGTAACCGGTTTCCTGAGAAAATCTGAAGCGTTCTCATCCATGTGAACTTTCTCGACCTCGATCTCACTATCATCTAGCCAATCTTTGATCCTGTGGTACCTGATGTTGATGTGCTTCGTCCTTGCATGGAAGATCGGATTCTTCGCCAAGCAATTAGCACTTTGACTATCGTATTGTACCGTAACTGAGTTCTGACTCAGTCCTAATTCGCTAGCTAGGCCATTCAACTAGATAGCCTCCTTTGCAACTTATGTTAGAGCCATATACTCTGCCTCGACAATGGATAGCATCGTCACCGACTGTAGCATAGACCGCCAACAGATCGGTCCTCCTCCATACATAAACACGTATTCTGTGGTAGACCTTCTCCTATCAAGATCCACTGCATAGTCTGAATCAGAATATCCTATGATACTGATCTCTCCCTTCTGCTTGGCAAACAAGATCCCTATCTCTGCACTGCCCTTCAAATACCTTAAGATTCACTTGACCGCTTGCCAATGGATCTTCCCTAGATTCGATATGAATCTGGACATGACACTCACTGCTTATGCTAGATCCGGCCTTGTGCAAACCATTGCATACATCAGACATCCTACCGCACTAGCGTACGATGTTTTCTGCATCTCCTGGATCTCCCTCTCCGTGGTAAGATGCTACCTCTTGCTCAAAGTGAAGTGCGAAGCCAATGGAGTAGAGGTTGGCTTTGCATCCTTTATCTCAAACCTCTCGAGAACATTTTAGGTATAGGTTCGTTGAGACAACCAGAGCTTCTCAACCTTTTTGTCCCTCTTGATCTCCATGCCGAGAATCTTTCTCGTATTCCCAAGATCCTTCATCTCGAACTTCTTGCTCGACATCTTTTTGAATTCGACTATCTTGCTCTTGTCACGACATGCGATGAGCATATCATCAACAAAAAGCATCAATGTGACAGCCTCTCCATCCTCAAAGGTGCGAGTGTAGACACAACAGTCCTACATCCCCCTCGAGTAACTGATCTTACCATGAACGAGTTGAAGCGTTTGTACTATTGCCTCGGTAACTGCTCGAGTCCATAGATCGACTTCTTCAGTCTGCATATGTAGTTCTCCTTGCCTTCTTCAATGAACCCGTCCGGCTGTGACATATAAATCTCCTCATCGAGATCCTCGTGAAGAAACACCTTCTTCACGTCCATTTGCTCTAGCTTCATATCATGATGAGCAACCTAAGCCAATAGCAGTCTAATAGAGGTATGTTTGACTATGGGAGAGAAGATCTCCTCATAGTCAATTCTTTCCCATTGAGCGAACCCCTTTGCAACCAAACATGTCTTGAACTTTGGGTCTTCATTCTTCATACCTTCCTTTGTCCTGAGAACCCACCTAGAACTTATAATGTTCTTTTCCTTGGGCCTCGGAACTAACTCCCAAACGGAGTTCTTGTGGAGACTGCTCATCTCTTCTTTCATCGTCTTTATCTAGCCTTGCCCCTCGCTGCACGCTACAGCCTTATCATAGCTTGCTGGATCATCTTCACTAATGATGAAGGCATAGTAAGTAGGGGTGGCAATGGGTCGGGTCGCGTCGGGTTCGGGTTGGGTTGAGACATATGTATAAGGGCAAAACACCCAACCCGAACCTGACCCGTTTAATAAACGGGTCAAAAACTTAAAACCAAACCCGACCTGCCTAATAAACGAGTTGACCCGACCCGACCCGTTTAACCCGTTTACTAAACGGGTCGGGTCGTGTCGGGTCGGGTTGGGTCAACATAACCCATGTAAACCTGTCGGGTTGGGTAAAGACCAGTCGGATTGGGCCGGGTTTGATCGGGTTGGTTCGGGTTGGGTCGGGTCGGGTTGATTCGGGTCGGGTCGGGTTGATTCGGGTCGGGTCGGGTTGGTTCGGGTTGGGTCGGGTCGGGTCGGTTCGGGTTGGGTCCGGCGCCGATCCTTTTCCCCTCTATCAGGCCAACAAGTGAATCGTAGCCCCCCTTCTCTATCTCGTTCGATGCCCGACCACCAGCAGCGATTCCCAGATCTCACCGACGATGAATCGCACTCGTGTCCTATGGCTCTGGTCCCCTCCCCCTCCCCCCCCTCCCCCTCCATTAGGCTACCCTGACTGGTGAAGCGCACTTGCCCCTCCGGCAGCCACCCGACCTCACCGTAGGGGGTGCTTGCCGGTGGGGGCGAGTGTGATTCATTGGGTGACCTGATGGAGTGGAAGGGGGCTGGAGTGGGGGGCTACCAGAGGGGGACTAAGTGTGATTCATCATCGATCGAGTGGCTGCCGGAGTAGAATGGGGGACCGGACCTGAAAGGGAGGAAAGGGGAACTGGAGCCGGACAAGAAGAAGAAGGGGATCATGAGATCTGCTTGGGATTGGATAAAATAAAAATATTTAAACAGATGGCTCGGATCATTATAATCTAACGGTTAGGAGCTGACAGCCTAATTTCAAATTAGGCTGTCAGCTCATACCCCGTATCCTCTCTCTCTCTCTCTCTCTCTATATATATATATATATATATATATATATATATATATATATATATATATATATATATATATATATATATATATATATATATATATATATATATATATGGGGGCGGGGATGCTGGACCTGAGGTGCAGCAAGAACGCTGCACCTCGGCCTTGTTTTACCTACCTAGAAGTTTTGGAATTGGATGAAATTTGGTGAGGGTGTTGTCTAGGGTAAGATTATCATCCTCACAAATTTTCATCAAATTCCAAAACTTCTAGGGGGGTCAAATGGTCGAAG
This sequence comes from Chamaelirium japonicum, assembly GCA_947650365.1. NCBI lineage: Eukaryota > Viridiplantae > Streptophyta > Magnoliopsida > Liliales > Melanthiaceae > Chamaelirium > Chamaelirium japonicum. The sequence continues at coordinate 33,114,936 of OX393552.1, forward strand.
CAAAATCAGTCATCAGCAGTCACCGTTAAAATCTTCAGATTTTGCTTCGACCATTTGACCCCCCTACAAGTTTTGGAATTTGATGAAAATTTGTGAGGTTGATCATCTTACCCTAGACAACACCCTCACCAAATTTCATCCAATTCCAAAACTTCTAGGTAGGCAAAACAAGGCCGAGGTGCAGCATTGTTGCTGCACCTCGGGTGCAGGCTCCCCGCCCCCTATGTATATATATATATATATATATATATATATATATATATATATATATATATATATATATATATATATATATATATATATATATATATATATATATATATATATATATATATATATATATATATATATATATATATATATATATATATATATATATATATATATATATATATATATATATATATATATATATATATGGGGGCGGGGATGCTGGACCTGAGGTGCAGCAAGAACGCTGCACCTCGGCCTTGTTTTGCCAATATAGAAGTTTTGGAATTGGATGAAATTTGGTGAGGGTGTTGTCTAGGGTAAGATGATCATCCTCAGAAATTTTCATCAAATTCCAAAACTAGTAGGGGGGTCAAATGGTCGAAGCAAAATCTACAGATTTTAACGGTGATTGCGGACGGCTGATTTTGCTTCGACCATTTGATCCCCCTAGAAGTTTCGGAATTTGATGAAAATTTATGAGGATGATCACTTTACCCTAGACAACACCCTCACCAAATTTCATCCAATTCCAAAACTTCTAGGTAGGAAAAACAAGGCCGAGGTGCAGCGTTCTTGCTGCACCTCAGGTCCAGCATCCCTGCCCCCTATATATACACACACACACACACACACACACACACACACACACACACACACACACACACATATATATATATATATATATATATATATATATATATATATATATATATATATATATATGTCACGAGAGAAAGGGAGATTGAGATGGTTGCACACGGGATGACGGCTGCGCTCTCACAAATACGTGAGAGCCTCTTGTTATTCATAACATATAAATAGAGAGCTAGGGATAAGGGATAGACGTGTCGGTTAGATGTATCCCACCAAAGTGGGCAGCCACACATATCCGTAATACTCCCTCATGGATGCCCACTTTTCAAAAACATTACCTCGTTAAAACCTTACTAAGGAAAGCCCAATGAGACAAAACCTTTAGTAAAGGAAAAAGAGTACAATGCGTTCTTCAGGAACATAGTTCTTCAGGAATAGATTCATCTGGGATCTCATATTCTTCTGGAATCTTAGTGGGTGCAACTTACACTGCCTCATTAAAACCTTTCGATGGGAAAACCCTGTAGGAAAAACCTCATCGTAGGAAAAAGAGTACAATGTGCAAAAGACATTCTTCTGTGTGTCTCCATCTGCATCTGAAGGATGCTTCCCCTTATCTTTATCTTATATTGTATTACATGCCTTGCTTACATCAATCTTCAAAAGAAAAATACTCCCTCCCCCTAATACATCAATTTAAAATGACATTCATATGCCCTGTTGGTGAAGTCTCCTCATACCAATCTGATGCACCAATTTCTGGAATGTGGACTTTGGAAGCGCCTTGGTGAAGAGATCTGCCAGGTTCTCAGCTGACTTTACCTGCTTTATAATAATCTCTTCATTCTCTTGGAGTTCATGGGTGTAGAAGAATTTCGGGGAGATGTGCTTGGTTCTGTCGCCTTTGATAAAGCCACTTTGAATTTGAGCTAGACATGCTGCATTACTATTAAGAAACATATAACATGTTTGTGATCTTCCCTTATGGGGATCAGATAAATAACCAGAGTCTGCATATCCAACTAGGTTAGTCCTTTTACATGAATAGTATAAACCAATATCAAATGTCCCTTTTAGGTATCTAAATATATGCTTTATACCATTCCAATGTCTACGTGTAGGTGGAGAGTTATATCTAACAAGTAGATTAACAGAAAATGAAATATCAGGTCTAGTGCATTGAGATAAATAAAGAATTACACCTATTGCTCTTAAATAAGGTACTTTAGGACCCAAGACGTCTTTATTTTCTTCTCTATGACTATATGGGTCTTTGTTAACATCTAAAAACCTTACAACTATGGGTGTACTAAGTGAATAACACTTATCCATATTAAATCTCTTAAGGAGATTTTTAGTATATTTTGCTTGATGGACTAATATCCCATCCTTGTTACGTTCGATCTGCAGGCCGAGGTAAAATTTTTGTCTCACCTAGATCGTTTATTTCAAACTCCTTTTTAAGATAGCCAGTAGTCTTCTCAATCTCTTCAGGAGATCCTATTAGATTTATATCATCAACATATACTGCTGCTATTGTAAATCTATTCTGGAATTTCTTAATAAATACGTATGGGCATATAATATCATTTTTATAGCCTTCCCTAGATAGATATTTACTGAGCCGATTGTACCATAATCTTTTGGATTGTTTCAGACTGTACAATGCTCGTTTTAATCTAATTGAATGCGTATTTCTAGATTTGGAGTTTGGTAAGTCAAATCCTTGAGGGATTTTTATATATATTTCACTGTCTTGGTTACCGTATAGGTAAATCAAATCCTTCAGGGATTTTGCGTGGTTCAGTGTCATTATCATCACCCTTTATTATCTCATTTGCCATAGTATATAAGAATTTATTATCAATGACTATTTTTTTTCTATTCTATATTTCCCCTAAGTATGTGTAGAACACAAATATCTCATCATTGTTGGGTACCGGTACTTCTTTCCTAGTCTCTTCTAGGATCTGGGGCATAATCTCTGTCGGAGCGATATATTTTAATTTGGAGAAATTAGATCTTTGATTCATCACATCTTCCGGATCGTCATGAATCCTCTCTTCAGGAAAGTTTATATTAAGAACAGCTTCTTCAGGAGTTGTAGGGTGTGATATGTTATTTAATCTCCTCTTTCGGGGAGTTAAATATTCGGAACCTATAGGCCTGTCACGCTTCTGGCATGTGTCAGACTCATTTACTATCATTCTCCTAACGTCATGCTCACATTAGGGAGTCTTGGGGTCTAAATGAGATAGAGTGGAAGTATTCCATGATAGTTCATATCGTTCCTCTTGGATGGGACGTTCATTATCTTTCTTATCTCCCCTTAACGACGGGAAGACTGTCACATCAATGTGACAATCCGCAAATCTTGCAGTAAAAATATCACATGTTAAGGGTTCTAAATATTTGATAATGTGCTAAAGGATGACCACAAGAGTTTTCTACGATCGTTTTTATCATTATTGTCCTAGGATATCCTAGACGGTCATGCCAGATATTGAAAATCATAAGATTATGGAGCTTCTGGCTTACTATTTGTCTTGGATTAGTACTGAGCTGCTGGCTCATGTTAGCATGTGACTCAACAATCCCAATATGAGTGAAGTATATCCCTAAGGATAGATTGGAGAATTTTTCTAGAGTAAACTTCTGGTTTCCAACACTAGAGGTTATACAAAGAATTCATTGTTTCCCTCGCTCAGGGTTTCTATGTGATACCCATTTGCTCTTATACCTCTAAAACTTAGTAAGTTTCTTTTAGAGTTACTAGAGTATAAGGCAGATTGTATAAAGATATGGGTTTTATTAGGTAACACTAGGTGTGCTCTATCGTAGCCTTCTATTATCTGAACGATGCCAGCTATGGTTTATATTCATGTCTCTCTTGGATTTCATTTCCTCACAGAGAAATAAAGTATTATTTGATATAAGATTCTGGCAACTCAGATATATAAGAAATAAGAAATATTTTATAAAAAAGATCTAAAAGATATTAAATAATCGAAATTTCAACTATAATAAAGCAAACAACTGTTCTGATAAAAATAAACGATATGGCAATCTACCAAGCAAACGAAATATTAACTACTAAAAATCAAACAGCTGTTCTAATAAACGATAGCAGTTTATCACTAAAAATGTTCTGTCCCCCCTAGTTATCGTTGAAGAAATCAGAAGTTGTGAGCTTGGTTTTTCCTTGCATCTCATTGAGTTCATCTTCAAGAAGGTCATCATTGTCGAGGTCAAACATTGTATTACCCTCAGCTTTCGGTGATGCTTGAAAGTTTGACACCTCTTTCTTAGATGTACGATAGTTGCGAGACCAATGGCCTTCATGCCGACACTTGAAACAAGTGTCTGTAGGTCATTTATTAGAAGGAGGGTCTTCCGTCACTTATTCTGCGTGCCAGGGCTTGTTATTTTGTTTCTTGAAATTTGTATTTTGATGCGGATTGAGTCCACCTCTATTTGGGTGGCCACGCCTGCCTCTACCTCGGTAGCCTCCTCTACTAGGGATGCCACCTTTTTCGCCCCTGCCACTTCTGCCGGAGTGGTTATGGCGAGTACCTCTTCCAAACCTTCCTCTGCCCTACCTCTGTGGTATCCTTTATTGGCATGCGCTTCAGGGAACGTCAATGCTCCAGTTGGTCTGGAGTTGTGATTCTTCATAAGAACTTTATTGTTCTCCTCTGCAACTAGGAGTACGGAAATCAGATCTGATATCTTCTAGAAGTTTTGCTTCAGGTATTGTTGTTGCAGTAGAACGTTCGTTGCATGGAAAGTGGATAGAGTCTTATCGATCATCTGTCCTTGGGTAACTGGCTCTCCACATAGCTCAAGTCGGGACACGATGTTAAATATTGTAGAATTATATTCTGTGACCGATTTAAAATCTTGGTAGCGCAGGTTTATCCATTCATTCCTCGCTGTTGGGAGGATGACAGCCCTTTGATGATCATATCTATCCCGTAGGGATTCCAACAGAACTAAGGGGTCTTCAACGGTTAAATATTCATTCTTCAGGTCTACAAGTAGGTGACGGCACAGAAAGATTATTGCTTTAGCCTGGTCTTCAGGACTAAGGCTTTCTTTGCCTGTAGGCTTTATAATCGCCTTACCCAACTTGATTGATTGTAGATGGAGCTTAGCATCTAGCCTCCATGCTAAGTAATTATTGCCGTTGATATTAAGTGTGGCGAACTCCAACTTTGCATGGTTAGACATCTGGGAACGGAATAGGATCCTAGTCAATTGATAGATTAAAGGCTATTGGATTCTAGGAACATCGAAATCCTAACAGTGATGGAACTACGGATCATATACATAGTGGAAAAACTAGTTAAGGTGTACCCATAGCCACATTGTACTGTCTCGGCTGACAAGGGCCGAGCTCACACACATGCTATGGATGAGGTTAAAGAGTAATCATTTTAACTAGTTAACATGTGTCCATAAACAAAAAATATTTGGTATTAAATATGTTGGCACTGACAATAATGAAAATAATTTTATCTAACAATGATAAAGTTAATACACACTATGAAGTATAAGATATCTATCTTGAATATCAAAGTAGAAAAATGGCCAACAAATAAAAATCACTTGAACCAATTTAATCAAGCAAGATATCTACCAACTATATGTTCATAAGCAAGTGATATGATATAATGAAACACAATTTAAGTTTGTAAGATCGGATCATTCCAATGCATCCGGAGCAGTCCCAAAAGCTAAGATCCATTTTTGGATCGTCTATATCAAGTTCACAAGCATATAACTAAAATCGATGGTCCATATTAAACATGCATTAACTTATTTAAATTGATAAGATCAGATCATACCGATGAGTCCAGAATGACCCAAGTACTCAATAGCCATATATAGATCGCTGAAAACGGATCTATATTGGTGTGGGGGAAAATCTTCGTGCCGACCCGAAGACTCTCGCAGCACCAGTCAATTGAATGTTCGTGTTGACGTCGAAGATCGTTGGTCGATCTGTTGATCGACTGTTGATCGAAGTTGAAGCTTTTGATTTGTAAACAGAGAGATGCAATCAGAGAGAGTTTGACACGAGAAGTGATCTCGGAGTTCAGCCGAAGCCTACGTCTCCGTGCTATAGGGTGCAACCCGAATTCACTAACACTTATATTGAAGTGATCTCGACAGGCCGAGTATCACTGTAAACACAGATCTTTCTAAAAGAAGATCAAAGGGAGATGGTAGATCGGAAGTGTGAAATCCCAGAGCTCTGGTTCTGAAAGTCAGATCTCAGAGTGGAAATCAGATTTGTGGATCTCGATTTCGATCCTTTTACATTCGAAGGCTCTGCTATTTATAGACATTCTGGGTGGCGAATGGCGGTTTTTGCTATCGTATTTGGGGATCCTCCAGGTAAAGTTGCGGGCCCTGTTACCATCTTCTGGGGGATTCCACTGGCTCTTGGTCCCACCAGGCAGGGCCGGTGGGTCCTGTGGTAGTCTTCGTGGGCCCACCAGGCAGGGCCGGTGGGTCCCGCTGTAGTCCTCGTGGGCCCACCAGGCAGGGCCGGTGGGTCCCGTGGTGGATTTATGCCAAAATTTGCACCCACAGTTACCCCCTCCAAGTTAGCTAGAGTGCATTCTGGCTGGCTTGGACTTGGTGCAAAAAATAGCAACTTCCTGTTCTGAAAAACGGACACGACAAAACTTGTTGTATGTTAGAGAAAAAAGGACCGATCGGTCAATTTTGACCGATCGGTCAAATTTGACCGAACGGTCGAATTTGACCGATCGGTTAATTTCGACCGATCGGTCGAAATCAGCCGGTCACGTTTTGAGTGATCGGTCAAAAACTTGGTTTTTTGACCGATCTAGTACAAAAATTGACCGATCGGTTGATTTCGACCGATCGGTCAATTTTGACCGATCGGTCGAATTCAACCGGTCACGTTTTGAGTGATCGGTCAAAAAACTTGGTTTTTTGACCGATCTAGTACAAAATTGACCGATCGGTTGATTTCGACCGATCGGTCAATTTTGACCGATCGGTCGAATTCAACCGGTCAAGAATCGAGTGATCGGTCAAAAAACAGGGTTTTTTGACCGATCCAGTAGTAAATTTGACCGATCAAGTAACTTTCGCCGATCGGTCAGGTTTGTCCGATCGGTGAAAAATATCCGGTCAAGGTTTTAAGTGATCGGTAAAAACCCTTGGTTTTTTGCCAGATCCAGTAGAAATTTGACCGATCAGATAACTTTTGCCGATCGGACAGGTTTGTCCGATCGGTGAAAAATATCCGGTCAAGGTTCGAGTGATCGGTAAAAAACCCTTGGTTTTTTGCCAGATCCAGTAGAAATTTATAAAGATGAGTTGAAAGTTTTGAACCTGCCCTCAGAGAGGTTTCATAACTGTTCCTTTCTTCGATCTTCTGGAAGAGTTTTGATTGGAGTTTGATCTTTCCTGTTTTGAATCCTTGGTTGACTTGATGGTTGCTTTGAACCGGCGGTCCGGTTTACCCAGACCGGTGGCTTGCATGGACCGTTGGTTCATGTGGACCGGTAGGTCCGACGTTTCGTCTGGTCGCGACTGTTCGCCTGATTTTGCGCCTGCTATGGATGGGTGCCACGTGTACCTACAAAAACACGCGATTTGATAGGGTGAAGACACGTGTTCTTCTCGATTTGCGCACCTGTTTCATCCCGGTATATAAGTTTTCTCGCTGTCATTTTCGGCTCACGCTTTCAGAATTTTCTTGAAGTCCAGAGCTTTTGCTTTTGATCTTCCGTTCTCCATCTCCTTTCGATCGGTCAAATGGCATCTCCGGGCAGCTCGAAGAAGGGTGCTGTTCCATCCAAGAGGAAGGGCAAGGAAGTTGTCGAGGTTTCTTCTGCTCCGAAGGGCCGAGGCAAAGGCAGGGCCGAATTGATCGAACTTGGTCAACTTGGTAAGAGGCACCAGGGAGTTGGATTTGCTTCTGCACCGTCAAGGCCAGAGCAGATCCCCAAGGCCAAATTTGTTCTCTGCCCGCAGATACCTTTGGAGGCGGAGCCTGAGTTTGGGTACAACATCGGCAGCAAGCTTACAGATGCAAAGAGGGAGAATCTGCATGAGTTGCTGTCATTCTTCACAGAGGGAAAGTCTCGACCAGCACTTCCAGGTGTGTTATCTGCTTTTGGTGTCGATAGAAGGACAGTCTTTGTCTCATGGGCTAGCAAGGAACAAGTGATGGGAACTATCGTCACGATCGGCCAGCTCAACTGTGGTCTGCGCCTTCCACTACCTCCTTTTGCTGCGAGGTTGCTGAATGTCTCCGGTCTCTGTCCCGGGCAGGTGACTGGAAACTCCTGGAGGATCATCTACGCTTTCTGTCGCGTAGAGTCAGACTTCCAGGAGGAGCTGAGGGAATGCTACTCCAGCATCCCTGAAGGTGAAGAGGCCCGAGTCGAGCTGGGGTACTTCTTCTACCACTACAGATGGGCTTGGAGGAAGGACAGCCCGTTCTACTACTTGACAGGTGTTAGTGCTCTCCGCCCGCTCTCTGACACCATCGGCTCCGATAAGCTCTATACCGATTGGCCGTTGTCGATATCTGGTGCATGGACCCCTATGTCCGTTCCAGAGGTCCCTCGGTACAAAGTGCACAAGGAGATCGACATGTACTGCACGGGAGGAGCTCTCTCTTGGCCTCCGGAACGAGTAGGGGCCCTGGACAATCTCTTCCTGGAGTTGACGTGCGGGACTAGGTCGTGGAGGCAGTTTTCGAATTGCCCAGTCCGATACGGCAAGGCCAACCTTCTCCATCGATCGAAGCTGCGATATGAAGACAACGAGGTAATCTACTCTGATTATGAGGAGGACCCTCAGTCTGGAAAAATTGTTAGAAAGCGTCGATTCGAAAAGAAGGCTTATGCTGCCAGGCGCGCCCTCCCCTTAGAGAAGCTGGTGGTTCCGAAGGGACCAGCGAAGAAGAAAAGGAAAATCCTCATCCAGCAGGAGGATGAGGAGGAGAAAAAGAAAGAGGAAGAAGAGGAACAAGATAGAGAGGAGGAAGGTGGAGGCGAAGAAGGCGAGGGTGGTGACGATGATGATGATGAAGATGATGATGGTACTGACAGCGACGGGGGAGAGGATGAAGAAGATGAGGATGATGAAGATGGGGGTGGTGAGGAAGAGATTCCTCCCACCCCCACTGATGGTGGTTATGGACATGGGGGTGGTGAGGAAGAAATTCCTCCCACCCCCACTGGTGGTGCTGACGAGGGATCGCAGCCTATCCTCATAGACGAGGGTAAGGCTCGAAGGATGGAAGGAGTTATGGACGCCACGGGAGATGGTTCCAGGGTGATTCCAACTTACGACTTCGGGGAGCTGAAAAGGAACACTCTGCGCTTCAAGATCAAGCTATCGGGGAGTGGTGGGGTTGGAAGCAACCCCACACCCCTCGATCAGATACCTCCTGAGGTCCCCCGCCTCGAAGGGGGAACAACGAGTGGGGGTGTGGAGGTTGAACAACCCCCACCCCCCTCACATTCTCTGTTCGAAGAGGTATCTGCCATGGTGGCAGGGCTCGACCATTCGAGCGGGCACGAGGACGAAGGGGGAGCTTCACCTCCTCGAGGCATTCACTCTCCTGCTCATTTGGAGAGAGGAAGCCGGGTTGGTGAAGCCACTCCTCAACCCTTGCCCGAGCCAACCCTCAGCAAGGAGAAATCGACCCCCAAGGGTAAGAGCTCCGACCGCAGGAAGGGAAAAGCTCCTCAAGTCGAGGCTTCAGGTATTTGTACTAACTTGTTCTGCTTGACTGTCTTGTCATTGAAAACTCGAAAATATTCTAACACTTTGAATTTTTGTCGATTGTAGGTACGCCTGCTGGCTCGACTCCGAAAGTGAGGAGTTTGGGTGATGTGGACATCAACCATCCCACCAACGCGATCCGTAAGCTCTGCAATCTTCCGGGAGCTCCTTTTGAAGAAGCCTTCGATCGGCTTGAAGTTGTGGTATGTGCATATGCTTGATCAACTATTCGAGTTGTCTTTGAGATAATTCTAACTATTTGTTCATTTGCAGACTGGAGCCTGTTTGAGAATTGCAAGCAAGCTTTCCAGGAAGGCAGGAGAACGAGAGGCCGCTGCTGAGGTGTCTCGTTTGACGGCTGAACTGGAGGCTGTGAGCACGGAGAGAGATGAGCTGAGAGAGCAACTGACTTCGAAGAAAGCCTCTCTCAAAACGCTACAGGATCGTTGTGAGGCACAGAGTCACGAGCTCGAATCCTTGAAGACTCGACTCTCCAAGGTTGAGGACGTGTCCTGCGGTCGCACTATCGAGATCACAGAGCTGAAGCAACAACTTGCTACTCAGCACGCTGCCTTCACTGCCAGAGAAGAGACTTCGAAGAAGGCACTGGAGCATACGTTGTCTGAATGCAAAGTTTACAAGGAAACAGCTGAGAAGGCGGCTGAAGCACTACGGACTCACGTAGCTAGCGTCCGATCTTCCAAGGCCTCGGTGGCGAGCAAAGCTCGTGCTGGATCTGAGGGAGAGAAGTCGCATGCGAAGAGTGTGGCAAAGCCTTGAGACTTTCTATCTTCTTTCTTTGCTGTACTTTGTAAACTTGTGATATGAAAAGGGCTCACTCCTGTACTCGGCAATTTTTTGATAACAAAGATATCTTTCTGGTGTTTGAAAATTGAATGTCTTCTTGAGTTGCATGCCTTGTGTTTGAATTCTTTGAATGCTGCGTTCTGGATGGTATTGAAATATTTGAATACATATGCACACTTGAATGTAAAGGGATGAGTCGTAACTCGATCACCCAAACTGCTGAGTAACTTGAAAATTGAACTCTGTTGTAGCATAACTTTGAAATCGTTAACATTTGTATGTGAGGGGTAGAGTCGCAACTCAAGCACCCAAACTTGTTAGACGATATTGAAATTGATTGAAATAGAATATTGAGATTCGAAGGTCAGTTTAACATTTGCTAGTAAGGGGTCGAGTCGCAACTCTAACACCCAAACATGTTAAGACCTGGTAACTTGAAATTGAGAGTTGTGCTGTTTCACAACCCGAAACCGTTTAACATTTGTATGTAAAGGGTCGTGTCGCAACACGAGGCCCTAAACTTGTTAAACGACCTGGTAATTTGAAATTGAGAGTTGTGCTGTTTCACAACCCGAAATCGTTTAACATTTGTACGTAAAGGGTAGTGTCGCAACACGATGCCCTAAACTCGTTAAACGACCTGGTAGCTTGAAGGTTGAGCTGGCTCTTGAATTTGCTTGAAGGTTTGAAACTGAATGTTTCATTGTCTCATAACTCAGAATTCGAACGGGCAAGTAGACATCTGAGAGCAATCTTTATTCAGCATAGAATTTACATCATAGATAGAATAATTTAAGATCTCAAGCATTCCAGGCTCGTGGCAGTTGATAGAATCCTTTGCTTCCTCCTGATTTGACTATGTACGGACTTTCCCAGTTGGGAGCTAGTTTTCTGCTGCTGTGTTCTCTGGCAATACGAATGGTTGCTTAGAAGTTGACCATCTCTAACCCCCATATCTGCCAGTCTTGTGGGAGATCTTCATTGTCGATGCTTGTCGGAATGATCTTGCCTGCCTTTGACAAATTCATGGAGATATCCTATACGTAGCAGATCTTCCAAGTGATACTTTAGCCGGTGGCATTGATCGGTAGAATGTCCATGACTGCGATGGAAATCACAGTAGACTGTTTTATCTGCAGTGGCCTTAGTGTCGGGCTGCAGTGGATTAGGCCATCGGAGGAACTCTTCATGCTGAATTCGATCGAAGATCTGTTCGATTGGTAGATTCCATTTGGTAAAAGTAGTCTTCTTGGGAGGAGATCGGCGTTCATCGTTTCTTAATCGCTTGGGTGCGGGAGGAACTTCTGTTTCTGCGTTGTAGGCTCTGGTAGCATATTTTGTGGTTTCCCTTTCGGCGGGTCGCCTCTTCGTCTCTCGTCCCTTTCGGGCAACTTGATCATCCTCAACCTCAATTTCCCGTTGGATTCGATCAAACATTGAACCTAGGGAAGGAGGAGGATTGCGAATGAAGTCGTTGTAGATGTGCATGTCGAAGCGGAGTGCATTCTGAAATGCCAACATGATAGCTTCATCATCCAGATGCCTCCCAGAGAGGGCAGCGTGCTCATTGCGAAATCTCCTTGTGAAGCTGCGAAGACTCTCATCCGAACCCATCCTTAGCCGATAGAGGGAATCGAGCTTCTTCTCGGGCTTTAGATTAAGTTGATAATGTTGCACAAAGAGATTGGCTAAGACGCTGAACTGAGTAATGGATCCAGCTCGAAGGTTGTGATACCAATCGAGGGATGGCTCATCGAGGCTCCCAGCGAAGGTGCGGCAGAGCACATTGTTTTCTTCTTCATGCGGTGTCAAGGATTGTTTGAAAGAGAGTATATGGAGAGTTGGATCTCCTCGGACGCAGTTGAATTTGGGGAGGACAGGAGTTCTCCATCCCCTTGGAAATGTTCTCTCAAAGAGACTTCGATGTAGAGGCCCGGCAGAAGAATAGCCATCCCTGCGACCATGTCCTCGACCTAGAGGTGGGTCAAGAGGCAAGATCGCAAGGTCTTGCTCAGGCATTGAAGTATTTGCCGGTTGGAGTCGATGTCGAAGGTCCGATCCAAGTCCACGTTGGAGTGGAATGGAAGGGGAGACTCTGCTCTTTGAAGGAGCGCCTTTCATTTGGTGCCTACTTGGCATGTTGAGCTTCGATGGTGCTCTTTTGTCGCAGTTACGACCAGATGAAGATTGGGAGGACTCGTCTTCAAGACGATCCCAAACACTCTGCTTCCAAGGAGCAGCAGAGGGAGTTGGGTCGCGTCGAATCCTCTCGAGAGCATCAGTGCCCATTGACCTCCGTTGTTCGGAGTAAATTGAATGTCGAGGAGGATCAACCCTCTCACTTGCGGAGGGGATCGGAATAGCAATTCCAGCTTCGGAAGCTGCCTTCTTCAGAGCATCCCTCTCAGCAGTGAGGGTGGCGTTTTGCTTCGCCAATTGGAGTAGTTGGAAATCGATTGCAGAGATCTGGTAAGTCGATGGAGGGTCTTCAGCAGGAGCAGGGGCAGGAGCAGGGACAGTCTGCCCAATTGATTGATGAGGATGAGGGGCGATCGGTCGATCGACTGATCTCCCGCTTCCTGAATGAACCCCCATCTCGGGGACAGCAAGGGGCTGCCCGAAATTGAGCCTTTGACTCATTGAACGAGTCTCAGGACGAGGTTGATGTTGAGTGTTACTTCCTTCTGGTTGACCCTGATGTTTGGTTCTCGCCATTCAGAGTGCGAAAGGTACAACGAAATTGCCGATGTCCGATCAGTTGTCTGATCAACCGAGGGGGCGAGAAAGTTTGGCTATTGATCTGGTAGTCGAAGTAGAGAGAGAGAACACAGCTTCTCGCTCGGATCCCACAGACGGCGCCAAACTGTGGGGGAAAATCTTCGTGCCGACCCGAAGACTCTCGCAGCACCAGTCAATTGAATGTTCGTGTTGACGTCGAAGATCGTTGGTCGATCTGTTGATCGACTGTTGATCGAAGTTGAAGCTTTTGATTTGTAAACAGAGAGATGCAATCAGAGAGAGTTTGACACGAGAAGTGATCTCGGAGTTCAGCCGAAGCCTACGTCTCCGTGCTATAGGGTGCAACCCGAATTCACTAACACTTATATTGAAGTGATCTCGACAGGCCGAGTATCACTGTAAACACAGATCTTTCTAAAAGAAGATCAAAGGGAGATGGTAGATCGGAAGTGTGAAATCCCAGAGCTCTGGTTCTGAAAGTCAGATCTCAGAGTGGAAATCAGATTTGTGGATCTCGATTTCGATCCTTTTACATTCGAAGGCTCTGCTATTTATAGACATTCTGGGTGGCGAATGGCGGTTTTTGCTATCGTATTTGGGGATCCTCCAGGTAAAGTTGCGGGCCCTGTTACCATCTTCTGGGGGATTCCACTGGCTCTTGGTCCCACCAGGCAGGGCCGGTGGGTCCTGTGGTAGTCTTCGTGGGCCCACCAGGCAGGGCCGGTGGGTCCCGCTGTAGTCCTCGTGGGCCCACCAGGCAGGGCCGGTGGGTCCTGTGGTGGATTTATGCCAAAATTTGCACCCACAATTGGACTCGAGATCACGATATCAAATTAAACGGTTCAGATTAAAATATATATTAAATAGTTTGAATTTATAAAATCAGACTGTACCGATGCGTCTGGAATGGTTCGGATACCCAAGATCCATATATGGACCGAACGGTTTGGCTATAAATCAGGCTTATTATAGCAGAATTAAAATGAACGGTGCATATTAAATCAGGCAGTCACATATGTGAATGCGTACAAACTCTAATGGGTCGGGTTTATATTATCCACAGCCGGGTCTGGTTCGTACTAACCATAGTCGGGTCCGTACTAATACACTCGGGTCAGGTCTATCTATGCATTCGGTTCGGGTTTAGCCATTATAAATGGTTGTGGGTCCGGTTATAATCGGGTTTTGAAAAATAAAATCCAATAAGATGAACACTGTTCATCTTCTCCAAAAGAAAAACACAGGAAACCCTAAAACGGGCCAGTCATGGTGCACTCATCAGTGCCGCTCGCGCGTCGCCCGCAACCGCTCGCGGGAGAAGATTGTCGCCGCTAGCGCTCGTCGCCTGAATCCATTGCCTAGATTCTGATTTTCGTTCGGGCTGGAGGAGCCCGTTGCTGGTGGAGCCAACTGCCGGTGTTCAGGCTTCTCCTGTGGTTGTCCTTCGCACGTGTAGACCTCCCGTTGTGGGTTTGCTCGGAGCCCGTCGGTATGGTGCATGCCAGTCTAGGGTTTTCGACCATGGGTTTGTCTCGGGTACAAAAATATCTTTAATGAGATCAGATCTCGTCGGGGTTGAAGATCAATGGCATACCTGGTGATATTTCGACGTTACAGACTTTGTCGTTGTCACCTTGCGGTCTGCCTTTGTCGTCGTGATGGTCGCTCCGCTCTCTCGTTTCTTCTCTTCTCTTTTTCCTATCTCTCTTCTTTCTGTGATGGGGTCTGCCGGGTCAGGGTTGAGATCTGGAGCCGAGGAGAATAAGAGCCGAGGCCGAATCATGCTGATAACGTGTTACGAGAGAAAAGGAGATGGAGATGGTTGCACACGGGATGACGGCTGCGCTCTCACGAATACGCGAGAGCCTCTTGTTTATTCATAACATATAAATAGAGAGCTAGGGATAAGAGATAGATGTGTCGGTTAGTTGTATCTCACCAAAGTGGGCAGCCACATATATCCGTAACAATATATATATATATATATATATATATATATATATATATATATATATATATATATATATATATATATATATATATATATATATATATATATATATATATATATATACTTGGGGGCGGGGAGCCTGCACCCGAGGTGCAGCAAGAACACTGCACCTCTCGCTTGTTTACCTACCTAGAAGTTTTGGAATTTGATGAAATTTGGTGAGGGTGTTGTCTAGGGTAAGATGATCATCCTCACAAATTTTCATCAAATTCCAAAACTTCTAGGGGGGTCAAATGGTCAAACCAAAATATGCAGATTTTAACGGTGACTGCGGACAGCTGATTTTGCGTCGACCATTTGACCCCCCTAGAAGTTTTGGAATTTGATGAAAATTGGTGAGGATGATCACCTTACCCTAGACAACACCCTCACCAAATTTCATCGAATTCCAAAACTTCTAGGTAGGTAAAACAATGCATGAGGTGCAACGTTCTTTCTGCACCTCAGGTCCAGCATCCCCGCCCCCTATATATATATATATATATATATATATATATATATATATATATATATATATATATATATATATATATATATATATATATATATATATATAGAGAGAGAGAGAGAGAGAGAGAGGGATGATTGGTTGCGCTGTGCGCTGCCGGATGGAAAGTGCGTTGTACACTGTATCCGTCCGATCAGAATCGATCAAACGGCACAGAAAACCGGCACCGCACAGCACCACACAGCTCCCGCACCGCACCGCAAACATGCACCGCATAGCATCGGCCGTCCGATTCGAAATGATCAAACGGCCCGCTCCCGCTCCTGCTCTCGCACCGCACGACAAATCTGTACCGTACCGCAAACCTGTACCGCACAGCACCACAAACCGTTGGATTTTAATCGGATTTTCGATCGAGCGGCCTAAAAAATTTTTGCTGTTACTGTAGCGGCTACAGTAACAGCGAAAAGTGTTTAGAGCCACTCGATTGCCATCAATACAACGGAATCGAACGGCCCGAAATACTTTTTGCTGTTACTGTAGCCGCTACAGTAACAGTGAAAATTTTTTAGGCCGTCGATCGAAAATCCAATTAAAATCCAACGATTTGCGGTGCTGTGCGGTGGATGTTTGCGGTGCTGTGCGGTGCGGGAGCTGTGCAGTGCTGTGCGGTGCCGGTTTTCTGTGCCGTTTGATCGGTTCTAATCGGACGGATACAGTGCACAGCGCACTCTTTCCATCCGGCAGCGCACAGCGCAACCAATCATCCCTCTCTCTCTCTCTCTCTATCTCTCTCTCTCTCTCTCTCTCTCTCTATATATATATATATATATATATATATATATATATATATATATATATATATATATATAAGGTAGCGATCCAATGAGATATGAGATATATGAGATAACTTTGAGAAACCTATCTAGAGGTTTTAGAATTTGATGAAAATTGGTGGGCATGCTCTCTATGGCAAGTTGATCATCCTCACAAAAAATCATGAAATTCTAAAACCTCTAAGGAATGGGATGCTGCCTATGAAAACAGCATTTTTTGCTGCTTTGAGACATTGTTTGACCATCCTAGAAGTTTTGGAATTTGATGAAATTCGGTGAGGGTGTTGTCTAGGGTAAGATTATCATCCTTACAAATTTTCATCAAATTCCAAAACTTCTAGGGGGTTCAAATGGTCGAAGCAAAATCAGTCGTCTGCAGTCACCGTTAAATTCTGCAGCATTTTGCTTCGACCATTTGACCCTCTTAGAAGTTTTGGAATTTGATGAAAATTTGTGAGGATGATCATCTTACCCTAGACAACACCCTCACCAAATTTTATCAAATTCCAAAACTTCTAGGATGGTCAAACAATGTCTCAAAGCAGCAAAAATGTTGTTTTGATAGGCAGCATCCCATTCCTCTCTCTCTCTCTCTCTCTCTCTCTCTCTCTCTCTCTCTATATATATATATATATATATATATATATATATATATATATATATATATATATATATATATATATATATATATATATATATATATATATATATATATATATATATATATATATATATAATATGGTGTATGAGCTGACAGTCTAATTTGAAATTAGGCTGCCAGCCGTCCAATTAAAATGATCTAACCGTCTGATTAAATAGATGGTTAATTTATTTTTTCGGGTCCGATATCCCGATCTCGAGAGAGAGAGAGAGAGAGAGAGAGCAGAGCTGCCCATCTCCTTCTCCTTTGGCGCTGCACTCAGCCCCCACCGGCAGACCACCCGCCCCCGCTCTCTCCCTCTCTCGCGCTGAAGCCCATCTCCTTCTCCTCCGGTCGGTCATTGACATGTGATCACCTTCGGCGCCTGTCAACCTCCTTGCCCCCTCTGATCTCCTTGCTGCACTTAGCCCCCACCTATAGACCACCCACCCCCTCTGATCATTGGTGAGTATGTGTGCGATTCGTCGGAGGAGGGCTACAAGAGGGGCGAGTGCGATTCACTATTTGGGGTGGCTGGCCAGGAAGGGAAGGCAGATCGGTGGTAGAGGAGTGCGATTCACGGGTCGGCCATGTGGAGGTGCTGTCGAGACTGGTGCAAACGGCGCCGGAGGAGAGATCGGCCTGAGGGGGAGTGCGATCCGGCTGCAACCAAGAGCGTCGGAGGGCGAGGTTGTGATCACTGTGCGATCAGCACAGTGATCGGCGCCGGAGGGGTACAGCTCCGTCGGTGGTCGAGCTTCAACGCGAGAGAAGGAGAGAGAGGGGGCGGGCGGTCTGCCATTGGGGGCTGAGTACAGCGCCAGAAGGGAAACAGATTGGCAGCTCTGCTCTCTCTCTCGAGATCGGGATATCGGACCCAAAAAAATAAATTTACCATCTATTTAATAGAACGGTCAGATCATTTTAATTGGACAACTGGGAGCTGACAGCCTAATTTCAAATTAGGCTGTCAGCTCATACCCCGCATGCTATATATATATATATATATATATATATATATATATATATATATATATATATATATATATATATATATATATATATATATATATATATATATATATATATATATATATATATATATATATATATATATATATATATATGGGTCGTGATCAAGAAACACACTACTTTGCCACAAAGTTAGACACGCATCATCCAAAACCCTAGACAGAGGTTTTAGAATTTGTTGATTTTTTGTAAGGATGATCAACTACCCTTAGATAGCCCATCCATAAAAAATCAGCACATTCTAAACCCTTTAGATGCATCAAATCTAAAGAGCTTTATCGACCAATCATTTTAACCATTAAATTGAAGGGAATATTTGATTAGTCTATAGGTTTTAGAATGTGCTGATTTTTTGCTGATGTGCTATCTAAGGCAAGGTTATAATCCTCACAAAAAATCAATAAATTTTGAAACCTCTATCTAGGGTTTTGGAGATGCGTGTCTAACTTTGTGGCAAAATAGCGTGTTTCTGGATCCCGACCCTATATATATATATATATATATATATATATATATATATATATATATATATATATATATATATATATATATATATATATATATATATATATATATATATGAGGAATGGGATGCTACCTATCAAAGCAGCGTTTTTTGCTGCTTTGATACATTGTTTGACCATCCTAGAAGTTTTGGAATTTGATGAAATTTGGTGAGGGTGTTGTCTAGGGTAAGATGATCATCCTCACAAATTTTCATCAAATTCCAAACCTTCTAAGAGGGTCAAATGGTCGAAGCAAAATCTGCAGTCACCGTTAAAATCTGCAGATTTTGCTTCGACCATTTGACCCTCTTAGAAGTTTTGGAATTTGATGAAAATTTGTGAGGATTATCATCTTACCCTAGAAAATACCCTCACGAAATTTCATCAAATTCCAAAACTTCTAGGATGGTCAAACAATGTATCAAAGCAGCAAAAAACGCTGCTTTGATAGGCAGCATCCCATTCCCCTCTCTCTCTCTCTCTCTCTCTCTCTCTCTATATATATATATATATACATATGAATGTTACAGTGAGCTATGAGCTGCGGAAGGAGAAAATGAGCTACGATCATTTTGATCACCCTAAAAGTTTTGGAATTTTGTAAAAATTGGTGGGTGTGTTTTCAATATTAACATGATCATCCTCACCAATTTTCAAGGAATTTCAAAACTACTAGGGACATTAAAATATAGAAGCAAAATTAACGGTTACTACGGATGGTGGATAAAGCTTCTAACGTTTGATGATCCTAGAAGTTTTACAATTTTTTAAAAATTGGTAAGGATCATAATGTTACCCTAGACAACACACCCACCAATTTTCACGAAATTCTAAAACTTCTAGGGTGGTCAAAATGATCATAGCTCATTTTCTCCTTCCATAGCTCATAGCTCACCGTAACATTTCTCTCTCTCTCTCTCACTCTCTCTCTCTCTCTCTCTCTCTCTCTCTCTCTCTCTCTATATATATATATATATATATATATATATATATATATATATATATATATATATATATATATATATATATATATATATATATATATATATATATATATATATATATATATATATATATATATATATATAGGAATGTTACAGTAAACTGTGAGCTGTCGTTTTAGAAAGTGAGCTGTGGGTATTTTGACCCTCCTAGGAGTTTTGGAATTTGATGAAATTGGGTGAGGGTGTTGTCTAGGGCAAGATGATCATCCTCAGTAATTTTCATCAAATTCCAAAACTTCTAGGGGGGTCAAAAGGTTGAAGCAAAATCTGTCGTCCAAAGTCACCGTTAAATTTACAGATTTTGCTTCGACCATTTGAACCCCCTAGAAGTTTTGGAATTTGATGAAAATTAGTGAGGATGATTATCTTACCCTATACAATACCCTCACCAAATTTCATCAAATTCCAAAGCTTCTATGGGGGTCAAAATATCCGCAGCTTATTTTCTCCTACCGTAGCTCACAGCTCAACGTAACAGCATTCTCTATCTCTCTCTCTCTCTCTCTCTCTCTCTCTCTCTCTCTATATATATATATATATATATATATATATATATATATATATATATATATATATATATATATATATATATATATATATAATGCGGCATGCGGTAAGTGCGGCACCTCACCGCATCCATCTGATGAACCATTGCGTGCCTGCGATGCACGCAGCGTGTGCATCAAACGGCTGTGGTGCGGTACCGCACGTACCGCATGCCGCATTATAGCATGCCCATATATATGGGGCCCGAGAAGCTGAACTCCAGTTCACTATTCAAATGGTGAACTCGAATAGAGAAGCTATCATATGTCCTGAGAAAGTGTTTAGCCCTCTTTACCTTTTTGCTTTATGTTTTTTCCGTGTTCAACCCTCTTAAATGTCTAATCGTCTTACTTGCTTTATGTCTTCTCAATGGACACATGGCATAATATAAACCATGTTTCACCATTCATTTGTGAACTCAAGTTCACCAAACCCTTTCCCTTTAATTATATATATATACTAGTAAAACCCCGTGCCCAAGGGCACGAAAAAAATTTCAAGGACGACGGAAACATTTTGAGGGCGGTGATAATATTTAGAGGGTGGCAGCAATATTTCGAGGGAGGCAATGAAAGTTCATGGGCAATGATATTATTTCGAGAGGGGGGGGTCATAATATTTCGAGAGTGGTAACGAAACATTTCAATAGCGGTAACAATATTATTAGGGGGTCCAATAATTCGAGGGTGACAATAATATTTTGAGGGAGGCAACAGAACCCTGCCGGCTATCGACCCCACTCAGCCCGACCGCCATACAAATTAACGATCGTTGAGGTTTTAACTCGGAACGCCCCTCCCTCCAGGTTGCTCTCTCTCTCTATCTCTCTCTCTCTCTCTCTCTCTCTCTCTCTCTCTCTCTTTTTCTTTGTCGGAGGGGACAACCTTAAGACGACCCGACCCATGGCCTCACCAATGCAATAGTGGCATTCGACATTGCTGACTTTTTTCAGCCCTGACCGGCATGCAAACTAATGACTGTGAGGGTATCAGAAAAAGATTTATGACCATACAGTAGATATCAAAAAAAAAAACCACATTTGGTAGATTTTTTAAGATTGGGTTGAAATAAGACCAAACAATCATTTCTATAAAAAAAAAATCAACAAAAATTGCATCAAAATGTGAGGTGGGTTATGTTTCAATAAACCAAACCAAAACCAATGGGGGGAGAGAGAGAGAGAGAGAGAGAGAGAGAGAGAGAGAGAGAGAGAGGAAAAAGTGCTTCTGGGTCTTGCTGCTCCTATAAAAGAAAAAATCCCCAACACTCTAACCCCCTCCATGGTCAGCGATGTTATTTTCTCTCAAAAAAAAAATTTCTCCAACACTATAAACATTTGTGGAAAGCATTTTATACATTACTCCATGAAGTTGCATTTTTGCATACAAAGTTTCTCAGATCACTTCAATCTCAATAATCAATCTAAATAAATATTCTCATTCTTAAGCAAATTTGTGATGATTACTCATTATTCTTATGTGAAATCCGAAATTAAATCCATGAGGGTTTCACAAAAAAAAACCAGATAAGAGCTTCAAAATGTGGGTCTGACAAACCACAACTTCTTTTTGAATTCAATAATTGAAGGCTTACCTCGGCAATTCCTGCATATATGTGCCTTTGTAAACACTGAGTTCGTGCGCCTCCCCTCCTTATCTCAACATACAACTTAATGGCTATTAGGAGAATAGTCGTCAGACATCGTTGCCAATGCTGGAAAAGAGAATTGTGATGCACAGCTGAAGAAGACAATATCATTAATGACCCAAAAAAAAAACAACAAATTAAGAAGACGTACGATAGCACGAATGACAAAAAAAAATCTTTGATTAAAGAACTAATTCTACAAAACAACTTATTTGAATTTTATTAAACAACTATTTAAAAAAAAAACGAATGCCATGAATCACAAAAAAAAAAAAACCATAGAGCAGAGAAGAGAGAGAGAGAGAGAGAAAGAGAGAGATTTAAGCCTTCAAAAAGTGACTGATTGTTTAATAAAATTCATGCTTAATAGTGCAAAAAAACCAAAATAAATGTTGCAAATGGAACTTATTTGAAGAATACTAACAACAGAACACTGCTATGAAGGGCAAAAGAAATCAATTACAACTTTACCCTATCAAAGTTGATGCCATAGAATTGCAAAACTCCAGCAAACATCATAGTAGCACTAATAATTAAAGATGATCTGAAGCATCTCGATTACAGCAGGAGAAACAAATGGTGCGAAAAAGAAAAGGGTTTTATTTCAATCGTTAATTTGAAGAGCAAGCAAACAATTCCAGTGGATTTGATAGATGCCATGCATTGATCGCATGATATACGAAACAAAAGTTTCTCTCTCATCTGCATCTCCCTCCGATCTCTCATCTCTATCTCCCGTGCCTGAAGACACGCAAAAAATTTTGAGGGACACGAAAAATATTTCGAGGGCACCAATAATATTTCGAGAGAGATGACAAAAATTCGAGAGGGACCAAAATATTTCGACGAAGGTGCCAATAACTCGAGGGTGGCAATAATATTTAGAATGTGACAATATTTGAATGATGGGGGAGGATACAGTTCACCTAAAGATGGTCAGCAGATCATTTTCTTCCTCTGATCCTCTTCACTCCCTTGCCCTTTTTGTCTCTCGGGTGGCTCAGTTAAAAAATAAAAGCTAGTATTATATTTAAGTATCATTAAACAATAAAACTTATGTATTGTGGGCTCGTGAAAAAATTTAAATGTGCCAACAAAATTTCAAATAAAAATCCAAAGAAATAAATACAACATAGAAATATTTTTATCAAGAAAGAGACAAAACAATTGCAAAAATACTTTTCAACAAACGACTATGATCAGGACACCCGTGAAGGGGAGTTGAAACGAAATAAATGGGTATTTATAGAGGTCTTACCAGATATATCTGTTTATAAATGGGTCGGGTACGGTTTAAGGTCTAGACACGATTAGTTAAATGAATCGAATCCTTGGTTTAGAGGTTTTGGACCCGACACAAAATCGACCGGAGGGCTAAAGGGGACATGATTGATGTGGATAGAAGGCTGAAAAGGACAGAATCGATGGATTGAAATTTCAAATATAGAAAGAGACAAAAGAGAGTGGATGAATCCTGATCGTTAGAATTTCAATTTTAAAATTTCAAAATTTAGATGAAAATTTTAAATTTGCAAAATTTTCAAATTTTCAAGATTTAAAAATTTATATGACAATTTAAATTTCAAATTTTGCGCCCGTTCAATTTAGTATTGATAAGAAAAAAATTACCAAATATGGAAAGTAGTGATTTTTAGAGGTGAAAGTGGAGGGAAGAAAATTTGAATTGAAATTTCAAGTTCCAGATTTTGGGTTTCAAATTTTGAATTTCAAGTTTCAAGTTTCAAATTTTGAATTTCAAAATTCAGATGAAAATTTCAATTTTTAAATTTTTAAAATTTTCTAAAATTCAAAATTTAGATGGTACTTTCAAATTTTGAATTTTAAATTTCAAAATATAAATTTTAAAATTTTATCGCCTACTATTCAGTTATGATCACATAAAAATTACCAAATGAGAAAAGTAAGTAATTAACATCAAAGGATACATTGCTATCATTTACAGAATTTTTGAGAAACAAAACAAAAATTATTAATAATTTAATAAACAAAACAAAAGTTGGATAATTAGAAAAAAAGGAATAGTACGCCATCTCAAATGGCGTAAAGTATTTACGCCATTTGAGATGGCATAAAATTGAAGGGATAAATTAAAATACCAAAATTGCCCTTTCTTTACGCCATTTCAAATGGCGTAAACTCCCTATATTAGTTTTAGGATTTAGGGTTAGGGTTTAGGGTTGTAGGGTTAAGGTTTTAGGTTTTAGGTTTTAGGTTTTAGGTTTTAGGATTTAGGATTTAGGTTTTAGGGTTAGGGTTTAGGGTTAGGGTTTAGGGGTTAGGGTTAGGGTTAGGGTTTAGGGTTTTAGGGTTTAGGGTTTAGGGGTTAGGGTTAGGGTTTAGGTTTAGGGTTTCAGTTTGACAGTTTAGGTTTAGGGGTTTAGGGTTAGGGTTTAGGTTAAAAAAAATATTTTTTAACTTCGCCAATGTAACATCCTAAACCCTAAACCCTAACCCCTAAAACTCTAAACCCTAACCCTAAAACCATAAACCCTAAACCTAACCCCTAAACCCTAAACCTAAACCCCTAAAACCTAAACCCTAACCCTAAAACCTAAACCACCTAAATCCTAAAACCTAAAAACCTAACCCTAAATCCTAAAACTAATATAGGGAATTTACGCCATTCGAAATGGCATAAATTCCCCATATTAGTTTTAGGATTTAGGGTTAGGGTTTAGGGTTTTATGGTTAGGATTTTAGGTTTTAGGATTTAGGGTTTAGATTTTAGGGTTAGGGTTTAGGGTTTAGGGTTTTAGGGTTTTAGGGTTTAGGATTTTAGAGCAGTGATAATATTATCTGGGAGGTCCTATAGTTTGAGGGTGGCAAAGCACATTCGGTAGGAGACGGCCAAATACGTCGGCGATGCCCATATTCATCCACGACATCCATTTTCAGTGGGACAACCACATTCTACGGCGACTGCCCCCTGTCGAAATGGTCGCGGCTAACGAATGTGACAACTGTCAGAAAATGTAGGCATTAGTAGCATCAACATTCGGAGACGGCATCCACAATCATTCGTGGCAGCCATTTTCAGCAGGGGTGACCAAATTCGGTGACAAATCATCCCCGTCAAGTTATAAATGGTTACGGCTAACAATGCGGCTATCGGGGCCAAATATGGGACCGCCAATGAATCTTTGCAACCCCCCCCCCCCTTCTGAACCTCGCTTTCTTCTCCTAATTAGGTAAAAAGTATGAATTTTCATATTGAAACATAAGATTTAATTTCTTGATTGGATGCACCAACATAAACCGAATTGACCCAAAACCAAATTACTGCCGAATTCGAACTTTGTTACTATGATCAAGCTATGTGCCGGACTCAAGATTGGGGTGGAGGCACTCGAGCTTCCCAAATATTTTTAAAAAATAAATTAATGAGATAATATGAGAGAGTTTCAAATACAACATGGTTGATAGTGAGAAGGAACGAAGGGAACCCAACAGAAAAAGGGATGAAAATGAACCAAAAAATGCTAAAACTGATAAGAACAACTTGGCACACCCAATTATATGGCCTCAAGCAGCATTGGTGGGCCATTATCTAAAGGTTTTCTAGAACTGACTTGCGATTGGCTTCATTTCTCTGCTACTCCATCGGCTACTCTTTCCATTTTGTTCACGGATAGAAAAAATCAGCAAAATAATCCCTTGCCTCCAGCGATCTCCACGGTTAGAGACTTTTAAGATATGCCCCATAAACTTTTTAAAAAACGTGGAAATTTTAGATATGTCGTATAAGGGCTAATGCAAAACAATATTTATGCCTTAGAAGACGAATTCGTCTAGGAAACAAATAAAAAAAAATTCAAATTTAGAAGCATTATGTTAAAGTAAAACACAAAAACCTGAATAATAGAGTTTGAGTATGTAGGTTGCCTATAGGAGAGTTAGTTGTAAAAGATACTTGACATCAGATATTGTCAGTTATGCTTTGTTTGTATTGTCTGCTATGCTTTTAGTCGCACGCAAATCTTAGAGTTGTGTATTCTCGGCTATGCTTTGTTTGTGTTCAGGATTCAAACCAAAAATCGGATAATGCAAAAGCGTTAAATTAGGTAAAAGAAAAGTGAATTTTATTTACTTTCCAGTAGGCAGTTTGAGAGTAGCAACTAAAAAAAAGTGATCCTCAGCACCAAGAGCAACAATGGGGATGGTATTGTAGTCCACAGATAATTCCGGCTCACTCAAATTTCCCTCTCTTCCTGCTGAAATGCAGAGCCATTCCAATAAAAAAAAAAAGCAGTGGGCAGAGAA